>JANAVB010030819.1:2017125-2115278 GCA_029216955.1 Iris pallida
TCTTGTATTTTATTATACTGTCTCTTATAGTATTTGTCAATTCATATGGAACTGCTGTTAGTGTTTGTACTTGCCCATTTTCCTGACAGGATACCGTTGACAATTTTACAGATGATTCAGAGGCTGATTGCCCGACCTACTATGGGGACGGGTTAGATGGATTAGACTTGGACCGTGGCTTGATAGTCGAGCCACTAGATTTTGTTCACCCTGAGTAGTATAGTTTAGTTAGGTTTGCCTGGCCTGTGAGCCAGCTTGTACTTTTCAGACTGTAGCTATATTATATTCTTTACTCCGTGACTTTGTGTTTAGTATTGGACTTGTACGGATTTTGAACTTATTTTCTGTATTTATCTATCCTATGCTCCTTCCATGCTATCTACCTTAGTTTTTTTATGTGATTGAGACTGTATTGCTATGTCACCTCCATTCGGAGTGTATATACTGTACAGGTACATTTATCTGTTTTAGTCGTAGTATTTACAGACCCTATATACAGCGTTCTATCGCCGATTCTGCGGCGTAGGCTGGACGTACCCACGTCTCGTGCCCTTACTCTAGGGTGCAGGTCATGACATTAGGAATCTTTGTCGTCCATACAGAATCTTGCCTTTGATCGAGTGCCCATATAGACTCCTTCAGATGTGACAGCCTGTTGGCCAATCTTTTGGTAGACTTCGTCTTCTCCTTCTCGTGGAACTGAGAGAGAAGGTTGGGTTCGTAGTCCACCGTCTTTGATTGGGGCTTCCGTAAGGGGGACCCCATGAAGCCATGTTGGATGAAACACATAGTGGATTCTCGTCTTCAAAGAAGTGCAGCCGTCGAAACACGGACTTTCTCTGAGGCACTCTTGTTACTTTGGAGCAACAACAGTTGATAACAATATTGGTGCACGAAAGTGCACTATGAATTGTTATGTTCTCCCTCGCTTTATACTTATGATTTAACATGTCGCGCAAGTCAGCGGAAGAGAGTTTTGTCTTACAACCCATGTTGCATGCATCGCCGAGCTCTGCATGCTGGTTCATAAGGAGAGTAGGTGCATCCAGACTTAGTTCATGTGTAGGGGCAACCCCCACACCTAAGTTCTGTGATGTCCTTGAAGACAGCCCCGTGCTATACGCATTGGGGCTTATCTTTCTACTGTGGGCGCATAGGCCTTGGAGACTGGGCTTGGACATATGCTTCTTGACAGTATGATTGAGTCGCCTTAATGTGAGTGCATAGTATGGATTCAGAGAGCCTGGGCACATAGCCTTGGGCGCATGACTCTGAATGCCCAGCCTGCTGAAGACAGAAGTGTTCTGGTTGGGGCTATGCGCCCAAATACTCCATTGGGCGCATGGCTTTGGGCGCATGCTTGGTGGAGCAGCGCTGTTTTCCTCTAATTTCGTCTCCTTCGTTCGTGAGCCTCGTCGGGTTTGGCCAGAGTGTCGCACACCCCGATTCTTAGCATCGTAGTATTTTCCTCTGCCAAGTCTCGAGTGTTGAATACTCTGTTGTTGGTTATGGAGGGAAGGAGTCGCTGGGCTAGTAGAGCCCAGAATGGTGTGAGCCTTCTCCATTTGGGGGACTTCTGTGGCAGAGTCATGCGCCCATGTGACAGATTCCTCCAGCTGCATATCCGCTATGACCCTAACAGGATATGCGCAGCGAGCCTTCGGAAGCCAAGTCTTGCGAGACTTGTTTAGCTTCGCTGATTTTGAGGGAGTAGAGCCGTCCCTCGAGAGCATCTCTTCGAACGCCTGCTGATCGAACTTTACGATCATCATCTTCTGAGTACTCCCCACTTTGTCGGTATCGGATTGCGTCACCACATTCTCGTCAGAGGAAAAGGTAGTCCCCAGCAGAGTCGCCATTTTTATAGACACACACAAAAAAGAAGAAGAAAATGCTGTCTTTTCTTTTATTGGCATAAGGCACCACAAATCGAGCACGCCTGAGAGATCCTGTGCTGAGGATCCCCGAGTACAAAAAAGAATTCTGAGGAATAGGATGATGGAGGTCGAGCGACAGTTGCTCCTTTACCCCGTTGACACTCCGATTACAAAAGTGGGAGGAAATCTAAGAAAATTGCTAACTCTCGGCTCACTGGCAAGAAGTGCAGCAATTTGGCTCTTGAAAATGATCTCCGTTCTGTGTCCTTGAAGAGGGATGAGACCCCCCTTTTATAGTCATTCTTGAGCTGGAATGGTATTATGCACCCATATGGGAAAACATGCTGGTTCCTATGTGGGCGCATAGTCTTGCTTTGGGCGTATAGGATGTAGGCACATACAGGCTGCGAGATCGTGGGTTGGTCGTGGCGTTGACGTGGCTGCATGCTTCGATGCACGACTACTCGTGGAGACTGACGTGGCCGTGCGCTTCGGTGCACGTTTTGATCATGGCTTTGACTGAGTCAGGCTTGGGAGCATAGCCATGTCTCAGGCTATGCGCCCTCCTTTCGGAGGAGCTAGTCTTGGGCGTATGAAGCTTCACTGACTGGGCGCATGAAACTTTATTGGCTGGGCGCATGAAGCTGTACTGACTGGGTGCATAAAGCTTCGTTGGCTGGGCGCATAGAGTTCCACTGACTGGGTGCATGGGGCTTCACTGACTTGGGCGCATGGGGCTTTATTTGCTAAAAATTTTCTATACTTCTACAGGAAGTGGTGGTAGTGTGATGTTGATGATGATGGAAGTGGTGCTGGAGTCGGCTGAAAGAGGGAGGAGAGAAGTGCTGTGATAGGAGGGGGTGAGGTTTATGTGTGTAATAATGGAAGAGAGAGAGAGATTATATGTGTATGTGTATATTACATATAGAAAGAGAGAGAATGAGAGGTATTAATTGAAAGAGAGAAAATGGAGAGAGAGAGAGGGAGTAGGCTGGCCACATAGGGGGGTGGTATAGGAGTGTGGAGAGAGAGTGAGGGTTGTCACTCCCCGATTATGTCGAATCAATAATCGTCCCACGGGCGTGATGCCGTGCGAACCTAATTTGCGATCGCACAAGGCGTAGTCATAAGATAATCCGAGACACGAGATCTAAGAGAGTACGCAGACAAATTGAATCACATATTAAGTAAAGAAAACTTTGATCTTTATTGATAATGAACATCATTTACAGACTCCAGTACAAGACTCATGCCGTACGGGCTACAACATGACTCGATTACAAAAGAGTGCCGATGAGATAGCCATTCCATACATTGCACACATCCCTCAATATAAAACAAAGTACTCTAGTGAACTGGATGAGAGGGACGCTGAGCCATCTTCCTTGGACTGTTGAAAGTCTTCAAAAGTGGAGGTACGGAACAAGTCTTCAACGCGCGGCCGAAGCTTCAAAATCTCGAACGTCGCCAAGCTAGTTGGCGTGTCCTTCCTGGTTCGCAGAACCGACAAAGAGCGAGGATCAGTGCGATCACATGTACTGACAAATGGCTAATTAAAATCCAAGCTCTATATTTGATTCAAGAAGTTTTATAAACATGTTAGCTAGCTATTTTTGTGATCTTTCTAACCATCCTGCTCAATTTGCATGTTAACATGTTTTGAGGCAAGCATATGAGATTGTATAACATAAGCAACTATCATATTCATCCCGTGCCACGTGCATTTGTTAAGTAGTAAAAGGATGTAAAGGTCACTGGCAATGTCAAGCCATTTCAGACTATAGCATGGTTAGACGGCGACCCTTTCACGGCCTGTAGCGAGCCATTGTTTCACTTAACAAAATACCCTTGAAAGGTTTTTGAAAAAAAACGAGAAAAAGTACAAAAGTACAAATAAATTTTGGGAAGTATTGCTATGGAAGTCTGATCTGAGAACGATCACTTTATTCCTTGGACCACACGATGATGATAAAAAAAAATTGCTGGAAGATGAACAACTAGAAGAACTAAGTCACCAGAAAGGTATCGACACAATGGACACTGATGGCGAGGTCGAATGCTTTCCTGCTTTGCTTCATTCTGTTCTTGAAGAAAAGTTGAAGAGAAATGCTCTGGAAAATCACTTTGCTCTCAAAGTATCTGGGCTCTGATCTCTATGTGATCTGTTGTATTTTCTGTCTAGAAATAAGTCTATTTATTGACTAGAACCTCTGTGCATAAAAAATAACATATTGGGTGTTTACGCAAGTAACTGCCACCCACGATTGAAAATCGACCTCTACGCATGATGACATGTATCCCATGAAGAGTTGTAGTCTCTACGCCTGGTGACACGTGTCCCACAACTTCAACAATATGGGGAGAGCACATACACACGTTCCTCGATAAGTGTGGCATGAAAGCCACGTATGCAGACCACGTTCTCACATAGCCAGAAAAAGTTGAGCGTAAAATAGCCCAAAATAAGCTTCCTGTGTAAAGTGGCTAAGAAATAGCTTTGAGCGTATAGCTAGCTCAAATAAACTTTACGCACACAAAAGTAGCTGAGATAGCCTAGAGCGTAAAAACTCAGATGACTTTCATGCGTAAAAGAAGCGGTCTATTGAGCGTAAACTAGCTCATCTGCACATTAAACGACAAGCGTTGGATTTTGTGCAAAAATCTTCTCGACTTCTGTGCAATGTTCTGTCAGAGAATCATTCTGTTAGAACAGTATCATGCGCATTAAATGCAGTCTGGACAGCCTGTCGCTCTCGTGTAGAGTTTGAGGATAACTCTTGCGTAAAGGAGTTCGCGTAGAGTTAGACTCTGTTTGATCTCCGCGTAGAGCTTGAATCTGACTCAGTAGAGACTCTAAATGGGCCTTGCGTAGAGTCTGACTTTGCGTAAAGTTCTTAACTTCTTTGACTTGGTCTATTTATTTTATGCTTCTACAAGACCCCTTCAAAGTTTTCAAATTTTTCTAAGATTTGAAATACTTTGAACAAAAGCGTAAAATCCGGGATATCCAACAGTCATGCGCGTAGAGTTCGGGATACCCAACAGTCATCTCAGAAGCGTAAAACGCGGAATACCAACAGCCATCTCAGAAGCATAAAATTTGAGAATTTGAACCGATTTAAAATTTTCCTATAAATAGAGCTTCGCTGGTAAAGAGAGAACATCTCTCATAATCTCAATCTCCTTTTACTCTCGTCTTCAAAATCCCTAGAAATCCCAGCCTTAACCAATGGCACCAAAGAGCAAGACCAACATCGGCACTAAGGGCAAGAAGCCCGCTGTTGCTGCTTCATCGACGGCTGAACGTGCAGAGACCACCATTCCATCATCGGTGGCGAGCCCGAGGCTTAATCCTGCTGTGGCTCCGGCTATGATATATAAAATCCTATCTAGTTCGGCCGTGAGTTCGTTGGAGAAGAAGAAGAGCCGAACCCTAAATGTACGTCCACGTTTATACGTGTCAGCGTAGAATAAAAACCACCAAATACGCCCACGTCTATACGTGTCAGCGTAAAACAAAAGCAACAGAATACGCCTACGTCTATACGTGTCAGCGTAAAAATAGAAACAACAGGATACGCCCATGTCTATACGTGTCAGCGTAAAAATGGAAACAACAAAATACGCCCACATCTATACGTGCTAGCGTAAAATGTTTAAGCATTAAATACGCACACGTCTATATGTGCCAGCATAAAGTTAAAAATATGCAAGTCACCCACGTTCATACGTGTCTGCGTAAAGCAAGTCAAAAGACTATGTTAACTTTTGCCCTTTTTGAACAGAGAAAAGTATGCATAAAACTTTTAGTCATGCACTGCATTAACTTAGAATATTTCCATTAAAAAATATTCAAAAATCTTTTCCACACAAATCTTCACTTGCGTAAAAAAAATGCTTGCATAAAGATGAACCAACTTAGGATATTTCTCAATCTTTGAAAAAAAATTCAAAATCTTTACGCACAAACATTTTCTTGCATAGAACTTCTTGCGTAGAGATGTGTAGAGATCAATTTTAAATTTTACTAACTTGATTTCTTTTTTCTTGATCTTCTTTTTGTAGTGGACTTGCAGATTCATCCTCTCTCTGGAATCTTTGGTTCCCCAACTGGTATCTTCGGTTCCAACTATTTGGAGAATCTGTCTCATGTTGAGTTCCCACAAAGTGACAAACAGTACCTGAAGAGAGACAACAACTGATAGCTGCTCAGGAAGACAGGATGCTGCTAATTTTGATAAACGGAGAACTGATGACCTCACTGGATGGCCAATAATTTTTTAAGCCTGCCTTCATGTTTGGAGACGCTATTGACTTCAAATCTCAGATAAATCCCAAGAATGAGTCTTGGGTATTTAGATTTGGGGAAAGAGTGATGTACCTCCCATCAATGTCAAGGGATTATCCCCTGTCTTCGTTTGTTCATGCCACTCACCCAAGACATATGATCTAGAACCTGACTCCCAGCAGTCATGGTAGACCAGTCAAGATTATTTTCAAGAGAGACAGGTCCAACCAGATGGGCTATCATACCAGTACTCCTAGCGGTGGCGTCATTCCTTTCTCCGGTTTACTGCCTGGATTCACACCAAGCGAAGATTCAGCTTTGATCCAACCAGTACAGATCCCAATGTTCATAAACAAGCTTATGAAGGCCTCAGTATTATATCTACAGGCTAACCCTAGGCTGCCAGGGTGGATGACCCCTCATAATCAGAACTGGATTCAACTCAGTGCTTGGGTCATGCAGAACTTCAAAGCAGAACTACAAGCCGTTGGGATGTTTGAAGCAGTAGCCTCCCCAAGTCAAGGCATGCCAATGAACAATAACCTGTTCTTAGCTTTGATAGAGTTATACATTAGCTCAACAGGGACTTTTGCAACCCCGATAGGTGAAATGGGTTTTGTACTGCATGAGATACAATTTATTTCTAAACTGCCAATGGGGGAAACTCCATACGAAGAATATGTTCCCTCCAACCGGGAATTAGCAGAGATCAGGGAGAAAAACCTTGAGCTAGTCGAATTATATCAAGAATTGATGTGCCATTATCTAATTTGCACCACTATGTATGAAAGTGTATCGCATTTGGCATACATCAATAAATGGACAATATATCTATTCTACCATCAGAATATGATATCCAAGGATTACAAGGGGAGATTCCAAGACAACAAGGCTCAATCCATCAACCTTTGTTCAATAATTCCTCCGGATTTGATCCACGATTTGATGATCACATCTAAGTCTCAGGATAAGTATCTGACCACCAAGACTGGAGAATTCCCTGCGGGGACTGAAGCATTAAGCTATCTGAAGCATGGCAGTCGAAAGATCTCAAAGAAAGCCTTGTTGGCGGGCTTTCTTTCTCTGTGGCTTCGAAGATGGGTCATACCAGGAACTGGTATGGTTGACAGAATCTACCGAAACGTATTATGGCCAGTAGTACGTTTGGTGTTCAAGACCAGACTCAGCCTATTACCGGTAATGGTATGTCGGATAAATGCTGGTCTGCGAGCATTTGGTGAGGAGCTGATCAATAACGCTCCCTACCGTAAAGATTTTCCTAGGGTAGAGATACCCTACACTTATTTAATGGGCTGGTTACTGCAACACAACTGCAGTTTATTGCCACCAGGCCCTGAAGATAATGCGGAGATCTTCCTCCAGAAGTTTAATAAAGCTACGCGGATTGCAACTTCAGTGGCAGATACTCGAGCAGTACTAAACTGCTCTTATGGATGAAACTTTTTTTGTACATGACCACCAGTTCCAGCCGACTGCCTCGGTGTACAATTTGAAGATATAGGTCAAGAGCGGACGAGCCGCATGAATATGTTCATGACCGAGCCGTATGGGGGTCGTCATGGTCGAGCTATTATGAGAGTCTTTATGGCCGAGCCGCATGGGTTACTTTCACGACCGAGCCGCATGGGGGACCTCTGCTTGAGCCGCATACGACGGCTTCGTCCTGAGCCTTATAGCCATCCTTGCCTTTGAGCCGCATGGACGTCTTTGCCACTGAGTCGCATAGACGTTCTTCTCATTGAGCCGCGTGGGCGTTCTTCCCATTGAGCCGCATGGGTGTCTTTGTCATTGAGCCGCATACGACTGGCCACGTGTCAAAGCCGCATGGAAGGCTTTTGGGGTCTGATGGATTATGCCAGCTGTAGAGATTTCCTCATTTTCCTAGGAGCATGCCATTATGACCAAATCGTCGTTACAGCTTTATGTCAGAGCTGTCAACTCACTTTTGTGTCAGAACCGCCTGGCTGTGTCAAAGCATTAAATGGAGGCGTTACTTTAATGGCCAGCTGTACAGACGAGCCGCATGAGGCCACGTGGCGTTTATCCGAGCAGCATGGCTATGCTGGCGACTTCCGAGACGCATAATATTCTTGAGCCGCATGAAGCTTTGAGTTTTGAGCCGCATGAAGCTTCCTGAGCCGTATGAAGTTTTTTCGATTTTTGAGCCGTATGAGGCTCCATGTTGAATTCGAGCGGCATAGGGAATCCCCTTCTTTCCTTGTGCATGTGAAGGATCACATCTCGCAAGTCAAGACATCTCGGTCAACCCTTGTACTCGTTTTATGGGCCCAAGTATCCCAAGCACACGAGTGCACAGGTATCATGTTTACAACTTTCCATCAGAGGCCCGCTTTAACAGTTAGCGGGGCGCTCTGATGGTCAGAGGTTGGGACAGCTGACTGAGCTCGACGAGCCCGCGCTGCCCTGGACTTCTTCGACTTAGCACCCAAAGGTGCGTAGTAGGAAGAGTCCAAGTTTGGAAGGAGGGAAGAGGAGTTGGTGTCCTTTTCAAAGGAGGAAAGGGGGCTCTATTTATAGAATGGAGTGAGCCCTTTCTTCTTCTCCTTTTCGATGTGGGACTAAAAGCAATATTTTCCATGCTTCTACAGGACCCCCTTCAAAGTTTTCAAATTGCAAATTTGGAACACTTTGAATAAGAAGCATGGAAAGTAGAGTTGTTTGGGTGTGGCAATCCAATCAGAGGTAGCATGGACGTGATAGGTTTGGGTACTTCTACTGGAGATTTTGTGTGGACTTATCATCCTTGGCGTACCTTGGTTTTAGGTACGGATAATAAGTTGAGAGAGGGAACCATCATATTTACTCAGAGGTGGTATGGACGTGGTAAATATAAGGTTGATGGTAGAGCTTTCCTACTCAGAGGTGATATGGACATGGTAGGAGTGAACTCGAATGAGGATACATAGAACAACTCAGAGGTGCTATCAACGTGGAAGTTCTATGCATTGGATGAAAGAATGCTATGGAACAGCTGGGCTCCGAAAGCATATGATTGTGAAAAAAAGGGGTGCATGTACTAGAGGATCTAATATAGCATTTGTGGTCAACAGAGGACATTTTATGGTCAACAGAAGACATTTGTGGGCCTATTATCCTTGGCGTACCCTGGCTTAGGATACGGATAATAAGATAAAAGGGAACCAACATACTTACTCAGAGGTAATGAGGACATGGCAAGTATGAGGGCTTTTTTTCTTACCGCAGAATCTTTCTACTCAGAGGTAATGAGGACATGGCAGGAGTGGACTCAACGGAGGATATTTGTAGACCTATTATCCTTGGCGTACTCCGGTTGTGGGTACGGATAATAAGTCGAAAGGGGATCAACATACTTACTCAGAGGTACTGAGGACATGGCAAGCATGAGGGTTGGTTTCACTGCGGAATCTTCCTACTCAGAGGTAACGAGGACATGGAAGGAGTGGGCTCAATGAAGAGGGGTACATAGAACGACTCAGAGGTAATGAGGACATGGAAGTTCTTATGTAGAGGGGTGATTTGTTTTTGGCGGAATTGAGACGACTCAGAGGTAACATCGACATGGTCGTTTTGGAAATTTGTGGATCCGTTACCCTTTTTGTGCACTGGGAGTGCGGGTAGTGGATCATGAGGAAGGAGCTCTTTCAGGAAGAAAGTTCAGAGGTATGGTTATACATGACTTTCTCCCTAAAAGAGTGACCGGGATGTAAGTTCAGGGGTACCAGCGGGTACATAACTCGACAATCCGGGAATTTTGGAATCAAAGTGTGAGTTCAGCGGTACGGGAGGGTACATAACTCGGCAATCTGGGATATTTTGTGGAGGAAGAATGTGAGTTCAGCGGTACCGGAGGGTACATGACTCAATAATCTGGATTTGGAGAATGTGAGTTCAGTGGTACCGGGGGTACATAACTCGGCATCGGGGATTTTTTTTGAAGATGTCGTTTCAGACGTAATACTTCTTCAAAAACTTGTCGTTGATGGGCAACATGAGCAAGTCTCAGTGTGAGCAGCCACATACTTAGCCACCTATGCCTCTTCTTCGGCCACCTCCTGTGTAAATGAAGACTGAGAGGATGACCTGGGCAGCTTGATCATCAAGGGTTCTGTTGGTGGAGCCGAACGTGGAGTTGTTGGCAGACTAGCGACCCCCAGTTTGGAACTCGATGTGGGGCGAGGAGTGGCTGGTTCGCTAGAAGTGTTAGACCTTGCATCGGGGTGACGATCCTTCTTGGAAAGGCGTATCTTCAGTGATTTGTCGGAGGGATTGAGCTTCTCCGTTTGAGGCTGACCGACTCTCGGCAGTCTGATTGTTAGTGGCCCTGTTGAGGATCTTGGCACTTGGCCAGACCTTGGCAGCCGGATTATCATCTGCTCTTCTTGTGCCGAGAGGCTGATTGCGTCCATACGCAGAGTGGCAGTAAGGGGTGCAGACCTGCCCGGTTTGCGAGCTTGGAGGTGGATCGTCAGAGGCTCTTCTGATCCTGTAGCTGTCTCGATATGAGCTTGTATATCTCCTTCATCAAGGTGCCTCTTCAACTTTTCGTATAGGCAGGAGTCTGAGTAGTAGGATTCGAGCCCTTTGAAGGGATCGATATCAGCAAATTCTGTCTTCACGAAGCCATATTTGTCGACATATTTGAAGCACTGGTGTAGCATGGAAGGCACGATCATATAATCGTGTACCCATAGGCGCCCCAAGAGGATGTTGTAAGAAGTGTCTGCATCTATGACGTAGCAGGTGACTTCGGATTGGCGATCGCCAATCTTACACTTCAGACGAATCTTCCCGATTGGGTAGCTCCTGCCCGAATTGAAACCGCTGATGGCAGTGCTTGTGGGTGTCAGGCGATGCATTGGGATACGGAGATGATGTAGCAGACCCTTCGGGATGATGCTTATGGAAGAGCCAGGATCTATGTGCATCCGGTCCACCTTCACATCGCCGATGTATCCAGTGTAGTATAGCGGGCGATCGTGCAGATTAGTTTTGATGAGAATGTCCTGTAGAGTGAAGACGATGTTGGACATTGCTCCCATGCAGGCGCTGTCTTGGAGATCCGCAGGCGGGTTAACTTGAGCCAGGTATGCGTCGACATTTTGGAGTGCATCGTTCAAAGCTGCACGAACATCCTTGGAGAGTCTCAGGAGCTCGTATAATAAAAACTTGGCCGGTGTGTTGGCCAACTGTGCTAATATGTCGAAGTTGTAGGGCTTCTCCAGCCCATGTGATGCCTCTTTTCGGAGGGATTTGTCAAAACGAGTCTCCCTCGGCCTAGGCTTGTCGGTCGTCGAAGGCTGAGCCGGTCCCAGAGCATCAGTTGTAGTGGGTTGATAATTTTCAGCTGGGTTGTCAACCACAGGTTGGGATTGCGCTCCAGACTGCATGATGACGGCTGTAGCTTCTTTTATATCTGTCGAGATCGTGCAACAGGATCTGACTTTTCCACTCTTTTTCTTGCAGGTAGAAGATGATATGGGCCGAGTCACTTCCGATACCAAATCTGGATGGATCCACATGACCTTCCCTCGTGATGTGGTGAGGGGTACTAGACCAGCAGCCTGATCTCGGGGAGGTAGAAGATTAGCAATCTCTATTGTCGCTAGAGGGATGGGGACCACCCCGTCTTGAGTTTCTGTTGGAGGGAAGCTGCCGAATTGTACCGACACCATATTGGCTGTCACGGTTACCTCTTCGAAATCGATGGTCAGAGCGTTCAAATCGATGAGGTTTTGGATGTACCGTTTCAGCTGGTAGCAATCGTGTGTAGCATGATGGACATAGCGATGATAATGGCAGTACTTTGGATTCTCCATCTCTGTCGGCCGCGATTTCCGTCTTGGTGGAGGAAGCTGGATTCTGTCTTCTTATATGAGCATGTCCAAGATGGGCTTGACGTGACCGTCTTCGAAGGAGTAAGTGATTTGCGGCCATTGTTTGTCTGCTGGCTTTGGCTCAGGTTTTTGTGCTGTATCGGCCACCATAGCCTGCTTTCCTTTGCTATCCCGATTGTTGGAGGGGCTACCCCCATTATCGTTGTTGGGACGCTTGCCCTTGTTTTCTCCTTCCGAGATGTGCAATCCCAGTTGGCGAGCCTTTTTCAGTCGTTCTTCGGCGCTTGTGGCACTGATGATGAAATTCTTCCAATCCTCGAATTGACTTTTGCCCATCCAGAGACTGATTGTCGGGAGGAGTCTCTTTTGGCAAATCTCGATCAAGAAGGAATCTGGGTTTCCAGAGGGTAGCTTCATGGCGGTCTGGCGGAACCGCTCGATGTAATTTCTTGTCAGCTCTTTCTCCCCTTGGACGACGTCCATGATGGTGGACATGGTGATGTCCTGCCCTACTTCGTAGAATCTCTCCAAGAACATGCGCTTAAAATTGGCGAAGAAGTGGATGCAGTTGTCCGGCAGGTTGCGATACCAGTCGAAGACGACTCCTTCCAGTGCCCCGATGAACAATCGTGTGAGAATGGCATCGTCATAGGGTAGATGGTTGGTGGTGACCTCGAAGTAAGTGATGTACCGACTCGCTGAGGTCTTGCCATCATAGGGATTAATGTTGAACGGCTTATATCTTGGTGGGAAGGGAACATCCCTCTATGCAGCCGGGTATGGTTGCCGTATTCTGAGGTCTTGAGAGTTTTCTCGGGCGTGAAACAGGGCTCGGAGCTTCTGGACCTCTCTTCTTGCTTCCCTGGCATCATCTGCAGCGGTGGGAGCCATTATTTTGGAAAGATTGTTGTACAGGTTCGGTGCCGCTGAGTTCGAGTCCGCATTGACCGTGGGACCCGTGCTTGTTTGGCCAGGTGTTCCTCCTTGTAAAGTTAGAAGAGCCGCCTTGATTTCATCTACAAACTTGACCAAGGCCTGTAGTATGGCCTCCAGAGTGTCGATACGCTGGCGATCACTGGAACCACTTTGATTGCTGTCCGTCATGAACACCGTCCTTATATGGTGAGAAACAGAAGGGACGGTGGAGGACGTATCCTCCGAGTCATACCCATGTACCGAGAAGTCATCGGGATATGTGGAAATATTATCTTCTGGTTCGGACTCGGAGGGAATAGTACCCCCGGCTTCAGAGCTTGCTTCATCTTGAGAGTCGTGGACGTCCTCGGGGACGCCAGCCTCGGCTGTATATGATGGGAGAGTTGTCTCCCCTGGCTCGTCTTCTTGGAATGTCGGATTGTTGTGGAGGCTCGGAGAGGTGCTACCCCCAGCCCCAGCAACCCCCTGCGTTATGGATGACGAATCTCCTACTGTAGCAGACTTCGTCTTAGAGCGAGTACCTTGGAAAACTCCGATGGTGGGCACCCGCTTAGACGACAGTCTTTTGGTCGCAGTGGTTGAGATTTTCGGGCTGGGAATACTTGTCTTCTTCCTCCTTCCATCCGTGGGGACTTTCCGAGCAGAGTTACAAGATACGACGGGAAGTGCCTCGTCTTCTGAAGATGGCTGTCGCAGTCTTTGAAATACGGACTGCCGGCTTTTTTGTGCCGTCGCACTGTTGCAGCAGCATTTGACGATGACTTGAGTGCAGTGGCGTCCGTGAGAGGACTTTTTTAACCCCGATGTGTCTTCTCTTTCCTTGCGTTTGTGGAGGATAGCCTCACGCAAGTTAGATGGGACGAGGTCGACCATCTCTGCTACCGAAATTTTGGAAGACTTTTGCGAACCTCTCTGTCCGTCCGCCGCCGGGGGCTGGACTCGAGTGGTTCTGTACAACTTCCCATCTGAGGCCCGTATAACGGTATGCGGGGCACTCGGATTGTCAGAGGGTAGATCAGCGGATCAAACTCGCCAGGCTCGCGCTGCCTTAGACTTCTTCGCTCTAGTGCGTAAGGGCACATAGTAGGAAGAGTTTAAGTGATACTGGAGAGAGTCAGACATGTCTTCTTGGGAGCACAAGAGATCAGGGTCATAAGAGAGGCGGTCGAAGACGGAACCGCGTGGAGTAGGCATCATGCGGCTGTCTTCGGTGGTCTGTATGCGGTTGGCAGGCATAGCCGCATAGGCCTTCTTCATGCGGCTGGGAGTCTCAGCCGCATGATTCTTCTTTATGCGGCTGGATGATCTGGCTGCATGGATTTTCTTCATGCGGCTGGTGGATCCACCCTCATAAGCCTCCTGTATATGGTTGGCAGGAGTGTTCGGCTTCTTCTTGGGACGCACAGAGTCACTCTTTGCCCCTGCAAGTCCAGCATCGTAGTGTTTTCCTTTGCCGGACTTGGGAACAGCAGAGTTCTTAATGGCTTGAAGTGGAGCCGTATGAGAATCGCCCTCGCCGTCTTGGACAGCAGAGAGTATCCCGTCCAGAGCTTGTGGAGGAGTGAATGACTTCGGCCTTCACTCGCAGCGAGCTTTCTTTGTGCGGATTCGTTTCTGGATCGGGCCAGCACTTCCTTCAAAGAGCATCTCTTCGAATGCCTGTTGGTCGAAACGGACGACCATCTTCTGTCGCGTGGAGCCAAGCTTGGCTGCATCCGACTGTGTCACCAACTCTTCAGCGGTGGAGAAGTTTGTCCCCAGCAGAGTCACCATCGTGTTTGCCATAAAATATAAAAGAACAGAACAATTATCGGAGGACCGGACTTTTACTTCACGTTACAAACTCGCTTGTACAAAGAAAGCCTAGGGACGAAAACCTAGGTACAGCAATGTAAGTACAATTGTTTATTTTAGATTCTGGGGGGTGACGATAGAGGCTCGGGAAAGCGACGGCAGCTCTGCCTTACTCCTTGGACGATCGGTGTGCAGGCTTGGCTCCAGAAGATTGCTTGGCGTTGGAAGAAATGCTCTCTTTTCTTTCTCTGCTTTTTCTCTCCAAGTATTTTGGAGCTCTCTCTCTATATGTGTACTCTTATCTGTATCTCTCTGCCTGTGTGTCTCCTCTCTTTCAGTATATTTTACAAGGGAATGGCACCCTACTATTTATAATAGTGGGGAGCATCATTAGGGTTTACAATGGTTGCCCATTCTCAAAGTGGCGGCCGCCTGGTAAATGATCAATCTGGACCATTAATCTTGAGCGTGAAGGATCTGGGCCATTAATGAGGATTATGCCAAATCATGTCAGTCATTAATGTTGATTGCAATAAATCCTCATCATGATGATTTGCTGATATCCGTAAATCTGAATGAATCAATTTAATTCATTCTCTTGCCACGTGTCCCAAATCATTGGGATCTGACCCAAAATTTGATTATCTTTAGGACACGTGTTCTGTCATCATTGTTGAGCCGCATGAGGAGCATTCATATTTGGGCCGCATGAAGGTCGTCATGACCGAGCCGCATGAAAGGTTTCATGACCGAGCCGCATGAATAGTCTCTATACTCGAACCGCATAAAAGTTATCATGACCGAGCCGCATGAATATGTTCATGACCGAGCCGCAAGGGGGTCTTCATGGCCGAGCTGTTATGAGAGTCTTCATGGCCGAGCCGCATGGGTTTCTTTCACGACCGAGCCGCATGGGGGACCTCTGCTTGAGCCGCATACGACGGCTTCGTCCTGAGCCGCATAGCCATCATTGCCTTTGAGCCGTATGGATGTCTTTGCCACTGAGCCGCATGGACGTTCTTCTCATTGAGCCGCGTGGGCGTTCTTCCCATTGAGCCGCATGGGTGTCTTTGTCATTGAGCCGCATGCGACTGGACACGTGTCAAAGCCGCATGGAAGGCTTTTGGGGTCTGATGGATTATGCCAGCTGTAGAGATTTCCTTATTTTCCTAGGAGCATGACATTATGACCGAATCGTCGTTGCAGCTTTATGTCAGAGCTGTTAACTCACTTTTGTGTCAGAACCTCCTGGCTGTGTCAAAGCATTAAATAGGGGCGTTGCATTAATGGCCAGCTGTACAGACGAGCCGCATGAGGCCACGTGGCATTTATCCGAGCCGCATGGCTATGCTGGCGACTTCCGAGCCGCATAATATTCTTAAGCCGCATGAAGCTCTGAGTTTTGAGCCGCATGAAGCTTCCTGAGCCGTATGAAGCTTTTTGGATTTTTGAGCCGTATGAGGCTCCATGTTGAATTCGAGCGGCATAGGGAATCCCCTTCTTTCCTTGCGCTTGTGAAGGATCACATCTCGCAAGTCAAGAACATCTCGGTCAACCCTTGTACTCGTTTTGTGGGCCCGAGTATCCCAAGCACACGAGTGCGCAGGTATCATATTTACAACTTTCCATCAGAGGCCCGCTTTAACAGTTAGCGGGGCGCTCTGATGGTCAGAGGTTGGGACAGCTGACTGAGCTCGACGAGCCCGTGCTGCCCTAGACTTCTTCGATTTAGCACCCGAAGGTGCGTAGTAGGAAGAGTCCAAGTTTTGAAGGAGGGAAGAGAAGTTGGTGCCCTTTTCAAAGGAGGAAAGGGGGCTCTATTTATAGAATGGAGTGAGCCCTTTCTTCTTCTCCTTTCCGATGTGGGACTAAAAGCAATATTTTCTATGCTTCTACACTCTTATGGATGAAACTTTTTTTGCACATGACCACCAGTTCCAGCCGACTGCCTCGGTGTGCAATTTGAAGATATAGGTCAAGAGAGGACGAGGCTCCTTGCGCCTGTCTTTAATTGGCTGATATTCATCAGACCATCACATTTGATGTATAGGATTGACGACAACTGTATTTTCGAACCGTACCTGCCCAATCGGTTCGCTCGTTAATTCGGGTATGACCAACTTCACGTTGGTAATCCCTCTACTGCCTTCAACTGTTATTGGAAGTTAGTTGATGGTGCAAGGGCATGGAGGTATTTCATCGCTGGATGTACTGATTCTAAATTCCGTGTGTCAACCGCCACCAGTTCAACTGAGCTACGAATGCTTCATTCGTATGCTCGTTTTTATGCTTCCATCCGTTCATTTTCAAATGACTACAACATGAAGGGAAGTCTCCGATGGGTTAAGGAAGGAAACGTCGAAGAACTAGTTAGGGTACCTTCGGACGTACCTGATGATTCTACTGTTCCAGATGAATATCTGGAAGTGATCCCAACGGGTTTAGGGGAAGCACCAGCAGGAGCAATTAAAATTTCTACCTCTAGGAAGCGTAAATTCGGCACAACCGTTGCTGCCTGAGAGTAGAAGAATAAGGTCATTGTTAAAGGGCCTTCCAGACAGAGGGCCGCTACTCCAGAAAGCGAAACTCCAGTCAAAGAAGCTCAAAACAGAAACTATGGGGCTCCTATCTCCCGAACGTCTCAGCACTTCGATGCATCTCACTTCGCCACAAAAGGAGCAAGCTATCGAAGACACCGCCACCATTCATACTGCAGATGTGGAACCTGTCCCCTCGGATGAACCGGCTCTTGATTTAGAGATGATGACTGGGATCAAGATTATGACGAACTCTTGGCACGTACTGCACATACTCCAGGTAAATATAAATTACACAAAATCTATACAAAATTATGTATTATAATTTTGTATATTAACTTATTTTGCTTAATCTTTGTAGGTGTCATCGCTGTAGTAAAGCCTATGGCTCCTCTTCCTCCTCAAGAAACTATTCATGAAGAAAACATAGAGTCTGAAGAAGAGAGTTCTTCTTCAAAAGAAGATTCTGCTTCTAAAGAAGACTCTCCATCTATGGAGATACCAGAAGAGCCTGTAGTAGGGGCCCACCAAGAAATGCCTTTTCTTGCTGAAGAAAGAGAAGAAGAACCGGCTGTAGAAGAACCAGCTGCGGACGAAGAACCAGTTGCACATGAAGAACCAACTACAACTGAAATACTGTCAGAGCTTGAAAGGCCTGCAGTCAGCAAAGGTGATGAAGATATTGTCAACCCATCAACCGAAGTCAGAGACAATAATAACACCTTCAGCTATTACTACTAATCTGTCACAAGTTCTTGAGAATACAGTGTCTGAACCTAAATCGGTTACAATAATCACCATTCCCACCGTAACAATCACCATCACCTAAACTCAAGTAGTTTCATCTCCAAAAATGGTTGGAGAAATGATCCACAAAAGTGCTGAAGATATTGTCTCTGGAACTCCTGGGGATCAATTAGCTATAGTAACAACAACAACTACAGCTTTAGGTCAACCTGTTACTAAGGCAACAACGACATCTGCCCCCAGTCTTCTGAAGAAGGATTTAGCGGATCTTGCTGCCTCACCGAGCTCCAATACAGAAATGAATTTTTTAGTTGAGATTCATACTGAAGCTTTCTATAAAACCTTGACTGCCTTGATCAAGATGGTCTTGAAGAAGGGCTTAAATTATGAAAGATTAAAGGCTGCGATTGCTCCTACCATTTGGAATGTTGCGATGTTCAATGATGCTGAGAGAGCAGCAGCTCTGGAGAAGGTAGTAGAAGGACTTGAACAACCTATTAAGGAATATCTAAGGCTGTCAAGTGAAACCCTTGAAAGTCTCATCCAAACCGAGTATGATGCTTTATCAGCTGAATAAATCACTCGAAAGACTATTTTTAAGGAATCTCTCTAAGACTACAGTAGCAAAGTTGCCAAAGAGCGAGCTTTATTGAATGAAACAAAACCCCTGCTGGAGACACATAGAGAAGCCTATGAAACTTCAAACATGAGAATCTATTAACAAAATGATTGCATTCGTGAAGTTGAGGCAGAATTGGCTCGATTAAAGGCAGAGAGAGCAGATGATTTCAACTCGAGACAAACATCTGGCACAGAGCTAAATATTGGAAGAGAAGGTCTTTGGTGCTGATGCTACCATAAAAACCCTTGATGACGCCAAAGATAAGATGATAGCTGCTTTTGCCGAACTCTCGCATCTTTGTACTCCAGAGGCTCGTCGCACCATAGCTACTACAACTGTACTGAGTTCTCGTGAGAGGCGTTTGGCAGACCTGCAGAAAATGCTTGAAGATGTATCTGTTCCACCTTAGAAAATAAAGAATTTTGTATTCTTCCTTTCATATCATCAATAAAGAATTTTGTATTCTGTCTTTTTCTTTCTTTTGTTGTAATATTTCAAACCAGGCAATGAATAAAACATTTTTTTTATGGTTGTGAGATAGAAAACAATTATCAGAGGTAATAATATGAACATGATAAGTTTTCCAAACTCAATAAAGTAGATTATATCTATCCAGAGGTAATGTGGACATGATAGATAACAAATCTTGTTTTCTTTTTAGAGCATACAATACTATCAAAGGTAATATAAACATAATAGATCGTAATGACTCAAAAAAAATAGATTAATATCTATTCAGAGGTAATGTGGACATGATAGATGAATAAGAAAAAGAAGTAGATTTAAAATTTATTCAGAATTAACGAAGAAATAATAAATAATAAATCTTTTTCTTTCTGAAATCAGCTGGTAAGACAGAAAATCAAAATTCTCTTTTAGGAGAATAAATAAATCTTTAGCTTAACCAAACCTTGGTAGCTGGAGAATAAGGAAGAAATTCAAACATAATATTTCTTCAAGAATTTGCCATTAATTGGCATCATAATCAAATCTCCATTAGGTTTCGATAACCTATAGGCACCATTGGAGAATACTGTCTCAACTACATAAGGACCCTCCCATTTAGCCTGGAATTTGCCTTTGTTCTTATGAGTCATAACCATAGGTCTTCGGACAGCTAAGACTAGCTCACCGACTTTGAATACCCTCTTTTTAACTTTACGGTTAAAAGCTCGAGATATGCGGGCTTGACATAGCTCGATGTGCTGTTATGCTTGAAGACGCTTCTCGTCCAGTCCTTCAAGTTCTTGGAGTCGTAAGCGATCATTATTTTCAGATGTTAGCTCATTAGCAATGGCTATTCTAAGAGACGGGATCTGGATTTCCAATGAAAGAACAGCCTCGCATCCGTGAACCAGTGATAATGGTGTAAAACCAGTGGGAGTTCGGACTATTAATCGATAAGCCCATAAACATTTTCTAAGTTTCTCATTCCAATCACGTTTATTAGAAGAGACGATCTTTTTGAAAAGTTTAATAATAGTTTTGTTGAAAGCTTCTGCTAAACCATTAGCAGCTGGATTATAAGCCGTAGAAGCTATGTTCTGGATCTGATTCTTATCACAAAATCGATAAAATGCCTGACTGGCAAATTGTGGTCCATTATCATGGATTATCCTTCGGGGAATTCTAAAACGATAAATGACATGATGTTTGATAAAGCTTACCACATTATACGTTTTCACTTCCACAAGAGGAACTGATTCTCCCCATTTAGAAAAGTAATCGGTTATAGCCAGGATAAACTGATGTCCTTTGACAGAAGGAGGATTAATTGGACCAATAATATCCATGCCCCAAGCTTCGAAAGGCCAAAAAGCTTCTGTAGGATGTAAGAATTCAGAGGGTTGGTGAATAAAGTCAGCATGAATCTGGCATGCTTGACACCGTCTGGCATAATTCGCAGCGTCTGCTATCATAGAAGGCCAATAATAACCCATTCTTCGAATACGGTCCTATAATTTTGGACCTGGTTGATGCGCACCACAAACTCCATCATGAGCTTCACGTAGTGTTTGTTTGGCTTCACTTTCCGAAAGACAACGCAATAAAAGTCCGTCATAAGAACGACGATACAACATATGCAAAGAAGAATCATAGTAGAATCGAAATGATCGTCTTTTGATTGATACAGCTTCTTTTGGATCTTCAGGTAAAATTCCATGAACCGTATAATCAATAAATGGACTTCCCCAATCTCTTTGCTGAGAATTTGATTCAGTAGCATAACTGTGTTCGATATGCAAATTATTTTTGATACATAATAGATCTCTATCCAACAAAGTAATGGTGTTTTGCCTTCTAATTGGAACTGCTAAATCCGCAGCTAAACTAGCAAGAGCGTCAGCTTCTAAATTTTTAGAACGTGATATGAATTCAATGAAGAATCCTTTGAATGAAAGAGCCAATTCGATTACCACTTGATGATAGGAAATGAGGTCATAATTTCTGACTTCATATGTCCCTCTGACCTGATTGACAATCAGTTGAGAGTCTCCATATGCTTCCAAGAACTCAATGTCCAATTGTTTTGCTACTTGAAGACAAATTAGCAGAGCATTATAATCTGCCACATTATTGGAACATGGTTCATTAAGAGAATAAGCTCGGTATATGACCATTTTAACAGGAGAGACCAAGACGATGCCTACTCCGGAGACAATATTGCCTTTAGGCCCAACTCGTGATGCTCCATCAAAGTATATCTGCCAAATATCATCCCTCAAATTCATGTTACAAACTACGACTTCATATGGAATATCCTCATTTAGCTTGGAAGTTTCAGGTATAGGGTGAGCTGCTAAGAAGTCAGCTAACGCTTGACCCTTCACTGATTTTTGAGGTATGTAGACCATATCATAGGGAGTAAGCAACATTGCCCAGGTGGCTAACCGGGAGTTAAGAATGTTTGACTTTCTCATTAATACCCGAATATGATTTATTCTGGATATGTCATGAATAGTTTGTCATGTTACATAATGTCGCATCTTTTGAATGGCAAAAACCAAGACTAGACATTCTTTTTCCACAGGAGTATACCTGTGTTCAGCTTCAACCATCATTCGACTAGGATAATAAATTGCCTGTTCATGACCCTTATTACTTTTCTGTGCAAGAAGAGCACCAAGAGAATGATCTAAGGCTCGAACATACAACAAAAATGGTCTTTCCACCACTAGGGGTACTAAAACAGGTGGACTTGTAAGGTATTGCTTGATGTCATTGAATACTTTTTGACATGCTTCATCCCAAACAAATGATACACCTTTCTTTAATAGACAAGAGAAAGGTTGACATCTTCCAGAAAGATTGGATATAAATCTCCTGATATAAGCAATGCGACCTTGAAAGCCACGGAGTTCTTTCAGATTACGTGGAGGACGCATTTCAAGAATTGCTTTGACCTTATTAGGATCAACATGGATACGTTTTGAAGTAATGACAAATCTCAAAAACTTGCCACTGAAAACCCCTAAGAAAGACCTAGTGGGGTTCATATTTAATTGATGTCGACGCATCAACTCGAATACTGTCTTCAAATCTTGAATATGATCATCTTTTAATCGACTTTTGATAGCGATATCATCAACATAACATTCAACTATTTTTCGTAGATTTTCTTGAAAAATATTGCTCATGGCCCTTTGATAAGTAGCACCGACATTTTTCAGACCAAAACGCATAATTGTATAGCAATAAACTCCAAAGGGTGTACGAAAAACAGTATGCTTTTCATCTCCTGGATGCATCTTAATTTGATTGTATCCTGAGAATCCATCCATGAAAGACATGCGTTCAAAACCACATGTATTATCTATCATGACATATGTAATCGGAAGTGGAAATTTGTCTTTTGGACAAGCCACATTGAGATCTTAAAAATCTATGTAAACTCAAACTTTTCCATTCTTCTTCATGACAGGAACAATATTAGAAATCCAATCTGGATGTTTTCTTCACGTACAAAGCCACATGTAATCAGCTTTTTAACTTCTGCTTCAATTGCATCCATCATATCTGGTCGAAAACACCGTTGCTGTTATTTTATAGGTTTGGCATTAGGAAGAATATTGAGTTTATGAGTAGCTACTTTAGGATCCAGAACCAGCATATCCTCATAACTCCATACAAAGATATCAATATATTCTTTAATCAGCTTTATCAACTCTTCTTTTTCATCCTCAGAAAGGTTTTTACTGATGAATATCGACTTAGACATAGTTTCGTCTCCAACGTTAATCTGGACAATTTCATCTTCTGTAGATGGCTGTCGTTGTTCAAACCGAAGCTCCTACTGAGTGTCCATTTGTTGTGTCCAAGGTTCATTTTCAAATAGTTCAGGCTCATCATTGGTTTGAACCATATTGGCTGAAAAATATGCGTTCAGATTCAACTTACTGGACTCCTTCAGAATCTGAGAATTGTAAAGAACAGGAAGAAAATTCTTCTTCCATATCTTCATTAAACATGTGGGATGTATCATATTCAATAAACTGGATTTCTTCAGAATCTGAGGATTGTGAAGAACTGGAAGAAAATTCTTCTTGTATATCTTCATTAAACATGTGGGATGGATCGTATCCCAACCCATGATGAGTTTTTTGGTGAAACGGATCACCATATAACGGTAACCGTCTACCTTTGCCTTGATTGAGACCTAGCATAGTTTTTAAAGCATATCCTATATTTTGGATAATCTTAAGAGATTGTTGACTATATTTGTCAATTTTGATTTTTTTTCCTTATCTTTCTCTTCGAGATTATCTGTCTGAATAACATGAATATTTCTGGCCAAGCCAAACACAATTTGATGCTTGTTTTTCTTATTAGACGGGATCACAAAATAAGATTCTTTATGACGTCTATAAGTTACACAAGCTTGTGATAATGAGGCTACAAGTAGAAGATAAGGAGAAGATGTTAGGAACCTCTGAGCATAGGGTCCAACATCGACATGAGGAGGAAAAGAATTCTCTTTATGATTAATATATTTCTTCTGTATTTATGTCAGTTTTATGTTTATGACTTTGATTATCAGCAGATAAAGTCATTCTTTCAATAAATTTGACAGCCATATACTCCAAAAGAAAATCTTCATTAACGGACTGACTAATACGCTTTAACAGCCATTTACATCATTTACAGACTGACTAATACGCTTTGGATTAATCATTAACGGATCGTCATCCGTCTTCAGCGTAGACTTGCCAAGGTTGATAACTAGTGGTTCTGGATCAGTTGCACGAGAAATACGTCCTTTGACCTTGATCATGAGAGGTTGGTCATCAGTATTGGCTTGAACCCAATTTTTGACCGGAATCCTCACAGCTTCATCAGACATAGCTTGAGTTCTTCCTTTGACTTTAATCACCAAAGGTTCATCATTAACAGGTTGGAATTGAATTCGACCTTTAACTTTAATCAACAAAGGTTGATCTTCTGAAGGATCTTCTAAAACAGATTGATCTTCTGCAGGCGACCGATCTTCAGCCATATCAGATATTTCTTTCACATGCTCATGTTTGTAGAGTATTGAATCAGAGAAATAGGCTTTAACACCCTTAAAAGGATTGATGTCTGCAAATTCAGTCTTCACAATCCCTTGAGAATCCACATATTTGAAGCATTGGTGGAGAGTTAAAGGCACAATATTATGCTCATGTATCCATGGTCTTCCAAGGAGGACGTTGTAAGATACATCTGAATTGATAACATAGAAGTTGCTATAGTTCGAAGATCACCTATTTGAATCTTCGGACGAATCTTCCCCAATGGTTTACTCTTTCCAGAGTTGAAACCAACAATTGTTGTACTAGTATAAGTCAACTCACTAGTATAAATCCTCAAGGGTCGTAGCATACTTTGAAGAATAATGTTGATGGAAGACCCAGGATCGATGTAGATCCTGTCAATTTTAGTAGAGTCAATATACCCCGTATAACACAAAGGCCTGTCATGTCGATTATGCTTTAACAACATATCCTCTTGTGTGAAGGTAATGTTAGGAATTGATTCCATCACACTGTGGCATTGAGGACACGACACTCGTATATTGTCAGGACTTTTGAGCTGAGCTAAGCATGAATCTGCTTGTAGCAATGCTTCACTCAAGGTTTCTCGACTTTTTTTAGAAAGTCGGAGCAACTCAAAAATAGAAAGCCTAGCCGAAGTATTGGCTAACTGGGCTAGTATGTCAAATTTATAGGATTTCATTGACCCTTGATTTGAATTAGAATTCAACGGGGCATCAAAACGCACTGCCTTCTGTTTCCCTTTTTCAACTACTGGGGGTTTAGAAGGCCTTGCCTCAGCAGGAACAGAAGATGACTGAGTCGGTAGTGTTTCAATGGTGTCTTCCGTTTCTTTGGAAGTTCCCTCATAATCTTTGTGATATCCTTTCCGGACCTTGTACCGGCAAAGACTTTTTTTTCAGACTCAGGAGAATGAAGTACCATATTACATGATTTAGTCTTCTTTCCCTTAGTCTTCTTCTTATGGGGATTTTTGTAAGGAAACTCAAATCCTAATTCGACGAAGGATTTCTGGCCATGAATTTGTAAAGGAACTCGCATACCTTTAGCATAGTTCAAGCCTTCCGCTTTTTGAAAGTCATAGCTCATCTTTTTCATGAGATGAATCGATTGTTGACTGTACATGTGAGTGGGTAGAGGACTTTCAACAGATGGTCCGACAGATGAAGAAGGAACAGAGACCTCTGTAGTCATAAGAGTGGAATCTTTTGGTACAGGAGGTAGAATCCAAACCGGAGCTTTCTCGTAAGCAGCAAAAATGTGTTGTGCCCTGTACAATGGGACACTGTTCATTGCTAACCACTGCTGATGAGTGAGCTTCAGTTTGGTAAGAGGAGCCAAACTCGGAGGGCATATATTCAGACCTCGTAGTCTATCTTCCAAAGGGATGCCATCCCACAGATGATCAGAATCATCATGATCTGTGGTAACAACATAAGAAATCATATTGCAGGTTCTAACTTTTTTGTCTTTCTTGGATTTTGAAGTTTTACTTTCATGTTCCACTTCAGGTACTAAGACAGGGTGTACCAACATGATTTCACCATTTTTAAAGTGAGAGGCACTATTCCTTCACTTTGATCTCTGGCTAGTGGAAGATTCACAATCTTCATCGTCGCTTTCGGAATTGGAACAACCCCATCAGGAACTTGTTGTGGAGGAAAAGCTCCAAATTGAAGAGAAACCATATTGGTTGTGACTATATGATCATCATTAGTTAAAGCAATAGCTTTAGCATTTATCAATTCTTGAATCTTCTTCTTCAAGACATAGCAAGCTTTCGTGGGATGATTTATGTATCTATGATAGATACAATATTTGGGATTATCAACCAAATCCACCTCATTAGGTCGTTTTGTCTCTGGAATCTGAAGTTTACCACTCTTCACAAGACATTGAAATATCCCAAGAATATCACTGTCATCGAAAGAGTATTCCTCTTTTGGCTTAGAAGACTCCGGTTTACTTGGTGTTGTTTTAGGTTTCGAAAGGTTTACCACTAGGGTTTTCTTTTCTTTCCCATTGCGATTACCAGAGTTGTTGCCAGAAGAGACTTTCTTTCCTTTGTCTTCTGAGGCGAAGATTATCCCATGTTCACGCGCCAATTTACCGTTGGTCTCGACTGAAACTGCTGCTATAATAAACGAGGCCCAATCTGTGAATTGAGAGCCTGTAAAAACAGCGATGGTTGGTCGCAGATTCATTTTGTATGTATCAATCAATGCTGAATCTGGCATACCAGGAGGCATTTTTAATGTAGTCTGTCGCAAATGTTCAATGAACGTCCAAGTATCCTCATTTTCTTTTTGTTTAATTTCTATTAAGGAGGACATATTCATGTCCATTCCTCCTTCATAGAAACGAGAGAGAAACATTGCTTTAAACTTGTCAAAAGACGATATACAATTGTCGGGTAGACTACGATACCAGTCGTGTGCTGAACCCGTCAAACACCCAACGAAGACTCGGGTGAGAAGAGCATCATTCTTCTGTAGATGTACGTCATAATATCAAAATAATTGATATATTGACTTGGAGAAGCCTTTCCATCAAATAATACCATAGATTGTGGCTGGATGTACCGTAACCCCTACCGGAGGTGATACATCCTCTGGAACAAGAGGATTAGGAGATGCGGAGTTTTGATTGATAGCAGGCTCTTGACTAAGATTATTCAAAGGTATGTCAACCGTTTGACTATTTGTTGAGTCATCATTATTTGATACATATTTTGCATCATAGCAAGCATGTCCTTCAGCGATTGTTCTACTGCTGAAAGATGTTGTTCTGTAATAGATGTAGATGTCTCTGGTTCTTCTCCAATAACATAAGATTCAACCTACCTTGAACATATAGAGGGATTGGTGTAGAGGTATAAATCAACGCTATCAGTTTCTGACTCCAAGTACTGGGTACCCCCCAGCCTCTGAATCTGAAGAATGTATGTTTAAAGTTCGTTGACTTCTTGACCGAGTATGTTGATATACTCCTTCAAAAGTGTCAAGAATTTGGTTAAACCTTTGTTGACCTGGAGTCCGGGATGAATTGCATCTTGGACGTCGTCCTCTATTAATATGAGATGTCATATTTACTGATGCATAAGACAACTCACATTCTTGGTCATCAAGTTGTTGTTGAGGTATGTTGTAGTTTAATCGGTCGAAAACTGACCGTTTAGCAGCAGAACAGCAACATTTAATCACAATTTGGTGACACTCACAATGATGGTTTTCTTGAGGGAGTGTCACAGAAGATTTTCTGTTTTTACGCTTTTGTACAAGCAACTCACGTAAATTAGAAGAAGTAGAAGGTAATATCTTCTTTTTTATATTTGGGACAAAGAAATATCCAGTCCCTTGCGTAAAAAGAAGTTTACTAGCTTCATTGGCAGAAAGTTGTGCATTTTTACGCGCTTAAAGGTGTGTGCGTAAATCTGGAGTTGATTTTTGTGCTGTACGAGCACCATCAGCATTGCGCGTATCCTAAGATTAGGCACTTTGCATAAAGCGGCATTAGAGGATTGTTGGCTTAAAACAGAAGCTTTGCCATAATTTTTATTTTCCTTGGATAAACCAAAAGAATTGTCTGTCATAATAACAGAAGACTTGTTTTTACGCTGCACGAGGTGTAGGCAAGTTCACTTTAGGTATAAAAGCACCATTGTAAACTTTATCTACCATGTCACCGACATGAGATTTTCCTTTACGCGTATAGCACAAAACAGAAGTATCTGCCATGTCACAGATGAGAGATTTACCTTTACGCGTATAGCGCAAGACTTGAGCGTCTACCACGTCACAGACGGGAGACTGAATTTTATGCACTGGGCGCAAATTGAAGTAGGGACTGCCTCGTCACAGACGGGAGCCCCAACAACAGGAGTGTGAAGAATTCCCTTGCCTTCAGAGACAGCAGGGAGATCAGAGGGTGCTTTGGACTTAGGAATCCAAACTTTTTGCACTTTTTATAATTTTTGAATATTGGAGCAGCGAGTACTACCCCCAGTTCGAAGCATTTCTCTGTAAGAAGTCTGGTCGAATTGAACAACCAGAGTCTTCTTTGACGATCCAATCGACACATTATCATATTGAGCAATTGCTTTCTCATCGGAGGAGAAAGTCGCCCCCAGCAGAGTCGCCATTTTGTTTCACTTAACAAAATGCCCTTGAAAGGCTTTTGAAAGAAAACAAGAAAAAGTACAAATAAATTTTGGGAAATATTGCTATGGAAGTCTGATCTGAGAACGATCACTTTGTTCTTTGGACCAAAGATGATGATGAAAAAAAACTGCTGGAAGATGAACAGCTGGAAGAACTAGGTCACCAGAAAGGTATCGACATATATCGACACACTGATGGTGAGGTCGAATGCTTTTCTGCTTTGCTTCACTCTGTTCTTGAAGAAAAGTTGAAGAGAAATGCTCTGGAAAATTACTTTGCTCTCAAAGTATCTGGGCTCTGATGTCTATGTGATCTGTTGTGTTTTCTCTTTAGAAATAAGTCTATTTATAGAATAGACCCTCTGTGCATAAAAATCAACATAATTGGGTCTTTACGCAAGTAACTGCCACCCACGATTGAAAATTGACCTCTACGCATGATGACACGTGTCCCATGAAGAGTTGTAGTCTCTACGCATGGTGACACGTGTCCCATAACTTTAACAATATAGGGAGAGCATGTATACACGTTCCTCGATAAGTGTGGCATGAAAGCCACGTATGCAGACCACGTTCTTACATAGCCATAAAAAGTTGAGCGTAAAATAACCTAAAATAAGCTTCCTACGTAAAGTGGCTAAGAAATAGCCTTTAGCGTATAGCTAGCTCAAATAAACTTTACGTACACAAAAGTAGCTGAGATAGCCTTGAGCATAAAAACTCAAATGACTTTCATGCGTAAAAGCGATCTATTGAGCGTAAAGTAGCTCATCTGCACATTAAACGACAAGCGTTGGATTTGGTACAAAAATCTTCTCGATTTTTTTGCAATGTTCTGTCAGAGAATCATTCTGTCAGAACAGTATCACGCGCATTAAATGCAGTCTGGACAGCCTGTCGCTCTCGCGTAGAGTTTGAGGATAACTCTTGCGTAAAGGAGTTCGCGTAGAGTTAGACTCTGTTTGATCTCCGCGTAGAGCTTTAATCTGACTCAGTAGAGTCTCTAAATGGGCCTTGCGTAGAGTCTGACTTTGCGTAAAGTTCTCAACTTCTTTAACTTGGTCTATTTATTTTATGCTTCTATAATCCTGTGCGAAAGTTCCCGTATAACCTACGCCGATGAAAAGGCTGGCGCTAGCTATACTCGTTCCTCCCGGGCTGAATCGATCCCTTGGCCTATCGAGGAAACTACACCTTGTCGACAAGTTGTCCGATGACCGTTTTCTTTTGAACTTAGTCGATTTGTTTACTTAACCGTATCGTTGCGATAAACGTTAATCGATTCATTCATTGTTTTGCATAGACTAAGTGGATTTGCATAAGAAAGCACATTTTCCATTTTCAATACCAGCAGTTTGATAGCGAGTGTTTCGTGAAGAATCGTGCCACAATTTCTTTGATTCTACACTATTATGGCACGTATTCCTTTAATTTCATATTAATTTTGAAATAGAGGGACGAGGCAAAGGAGGTCAGCCACTCGCCTTAGCCTTGCTTCAAGCGAGCGACCGGTTGGCTGCGCTGACGTTGCCTACGCGATCACCTATAATCGCATAAGCAACTGATTAGAACAATGTGTAATTCAAGGAAATTCGATATGAACGCGAAACTCAAAAATGCAAGTCACGAAAACTAATTCGGAAAATATTCACAAAAAACGCAATCACAAAACCCAAAGCCAAAGCTAAATCAAGTACGGCTTGAAAATCAGAGCAACGGGAGGTCTCTTCCGACTCAGCCGCAGAGCCAATCCTCAAGGCACAACCCGTTGAATATGGGACTTGGTTTCGAAGAAGCCATTCCATAACGTAGAATGGATCTTAATTCAACCGTTCCTGTTCGATCGACTCGGCCGATTCCGACCTATCGGTCCCGACCGAATCGATAGCGACAGTGTTCCTTTCTCGCATACCCCGTAGACGAAAAAGGGGCACGATGTAGGGACGGGACACTATACCAGAACCAACTAATAAAAAGTTTCGTCCTCGAAACTTAAGGATAGAACCTACCTCTACGAGAACAATGAAGGAAATTTCTCCTTTATTTCTGATTCAAGCTCCCACGTCGACTCTTCGACCGAATGATTCCTCCAGAGGACGCGGACGAGAGGGATCGCTCCATTTTGTAGCAGCTTATCCTTGCGTTCTAAGATTTGAACTGGCTCTTTAATGTAGGATAAGTCAGACTTCAGCTCCAGCTGGCCAAAATGGCTAGGGTTGTGCACGTACTTCCGCAACTGAGAGACATAGAAGACATTGTGTACACCTTTAAGTGCCGGTGGTAGGAAAATTTTATAGGCCACTGGGGCGACCCGTTCGAGTATTTCGAATGGCCCAACGAATCTGGACTCAACTTTCCCTTTGTACCGAACCAAGTAACTCCTCGCATGGGCGACACTTTGAGAAATACGTGATCGCCTTCATGAAACTCGAGGGGTTGACGATGAACGTCCGCATAGCTTTCCTGATGACTTCGTGCGGTCTTCAATCTTTCCCAAATGAGCCAAATTTTTTGTACAGTCTGTTCTACCAGTTCTGGGCCGAGAATCTGCCGCTCTCCGACTTCATCCCAGCAAATGGGTGACCGATACTTTCGCCCGTACAAGGCTTCATACGGCACCGTTAGACTACTGGATTGATAGCTATTGTTGTTTACAAATTCGGCCAGAGGTAGATGAACATCCCAACTTGATTTGAAGTCAATTACGCAGAGTCATAGCATGTCTTCGAGAATCTGATTGACGCGCTCCGTTTGGCCGTCGGTCTGAGGATGGTAAGCTGAGCTGAGCTGAACTACAACTTGGTATCTAGCGCCGACTGAAGGCTACTTCAGAATCGCGACATGAACCGTGACCCGATCAGAGACGATGGATACTGGAACTCCGTACAGCCGTACTATCTCATCTAGATAAATCTGCGCCAGACGATCAACACTCCAAGTGACTTTGATGGCAATGAAGTGCGCTGACTTGGTTAGTCGATCGACAATGACCCAGATGGCGTCATTTTCCCGCGACATCTTCGGCAGACCAACAATAAAATCCATGCACACGTGCTGCCACATCCATTCCGGAATCGCCAGATTCTGCATCTTCCCGCCCGGTCACTAGTGCTCAGCTTTCACCTGCTGACAGGCCATGCATTGCGACACGAAAAGTGCCACATCTCTCTTCATCCCGTGCCATCAGAAGTTTGTGTAGAGGTTCTTGTACATCTTCGTGCTACCGGGATACAAGGTGTACTTCGCATAGTGTGCCTCCGACAATATCTCCTTTCTAAGTTTTGAATCGTTCGGAACACAGCCTACCCTTCAATCGAAGCACGCTGGTTTCGTCTTCCGCGAAGTCGGTCGTCCTATCCGTCGAGATTAGCTCTCTCATTTTCTTCAGGTACGGATCATCCTTCTGAGCGGTCTTAATCTTTTCTTGCAAGCTCGGCTCTAACTGCAACTTTGCCAACTGCACATTCCTGAATCGGACTCGTAGTTCAATGCCCATCTCTTTTAGGTCCTGTAGCAGTCTGCGGTCAATGGATAGAAAGGCGATATACTTCCGACTCAGAGCGTCCGCCATAACATTTCCCTTTCCCGGCGTATAGTCAATAGTCAAGTTGAAATTGTCACGCCCCGACCCGGAATCACCCGAATCATCGTCCTCGCAGGGGGCGTAATACCGCACGAGCCTGGAGTTACGCTTGTGCAAGGCAAGATGACAAGTTCTCAAATGGTTATCTTTGAGTTGAACATTAAAAACGAAAGGAATACAGAGTATACGAAACAATTCTCTTTATTGATATTCGAAATACAATTACAAAGGCTTTCGATAGCCCAACGGAATTTGCCAGATTACATACAACACTCAGGTTCTCTCTTGCCCACAAAGGATTTAATCGTTCCATACATCATGCCTTCTATTTCTCGGCCGCATCAATCCTGTTGCATGTTCGAGCGTCAATGCGATTGCACGCCTCAATACGCTTCGGCATTCCAAGCCTCAACGCGTTCAAGCGAAGCTCCGCCGCGAGCAGACCAATCCCTGAACCTACTAGCAAACTAGTAGAGGATTAGTACTTTCGTCCTCGCTGTACTGATCAAAAACCCACTTAACAAACCGATATTTAGTATTGTATTGATTCATGCAAACATATAATTTAGTTCTCTTTCTCTTTCTATGTTCTTCTTAGGATGAGTTCATGGCATATTCGAAGACTGTAAAGCATGGCAAGCATGTTATTCAATTCGCATAAGTAAACAAGCAAGCAATCTCGTATTTATTTCGTGGCACGACTTACTAATATCGACGCACTCGCCCATGCACCGACGTAAGGTGAATATGCCTATCCGTTTTTCTTGTCATGTTATAAGTGCCCTCTATTCAGGATCCATCTATGCAGGATATACGTATACCTTGCACTTCCAAACCCATCGCCCTTAACTATATGAAGGTCACTAGCTTTCCAGGCTAGAATGGACTTATATTTTTCGAATCGAAACATAAGACGATGTTAACTCTGTGCGGTTGCTAACCAACATCAGAGGTCACCGAAATAATCGTAGCAAGTGGCTTATCACATTTACCAGAAGGTCGCTACCCGTCTAAATAAAGTGCACCAACAATATCGTAAACGCAATCCCTCCTAGGCCGAACGGTCCCAGCGCCCTGGTGCGCCACGTTCGAGGGAATACCCACGCACGGGCTTTTATATCTTTAAGTCCATTTGACCATACAACGAATCTTATCTTTCATACAACCAAGCAAGTTCGCTTATCTCTATTTCAATTGGCATAACATTTCGAAGGCCCGAAGGCCACGAACATTTCGAAGGCACCATGCCGCATCGACAGTTATGTCACATTCGTGCCACAACTGTTCTCCTCGTCGCAACGATGCCATCTTTTGTAAATAACGTACAACTGCGCACATTCGCCGTCTTTTCTTGCATCGTGCATTCAATGCACGCCTCGAAGCCGTGTATCCCATATTCTACGCATTAGTATTCAACGCGTTATGTTTATGTTCCGTTCTTCCGATTCGTGTAACTGAGGCACGCCTCGATAAGGTATTCAATGTTCTATCGCTCGTGCACTGAGGCACTAGCACCGATATAGTCTTTCAATGTTCTAGCATGGTAACTCGTGTGCGGGGCACAAAATGACTTACGCACTGGTGCACTCGTCGATACAGTTATCCCATGTTCTTATGTCTTGCGCACCGAGGCGCTCGCCTTTGTGATATTCAATGTTCTATAGCGACTCGTATGTCTGCCATACGATTCATTTCAATTGTTCTATCTAGTGTTCGACACGCACTACGTTTATCTCTCTATCGAGCCACGTCCGTGGCGTTGATAGGTTAACTCAGTATATAATGATATGTATTTTACTTAAGCATGATGGAGTAGGAAAGAGAGTCAATGTCCCCTCCACCTTGAATCGATATGCCTTGTCGTTTCGTCGAGCCGATGCAGCTCAATTTCTTAACTTTGTTGCACGGCCACTCTCCTGACATAGCCATTCGAGCACTTCGTGCTTCAATGAATTATACGTCCGTTTTGGCTTACCGTACCAACGCTTCAGTCCGTCACAAGTCGATAATTTGCTTTAGTGGACCCCTTACTGAATAAGGCAAAAGATCGACCTCTAATATTTCAGCGTAAACGTATAGCCTGCACATGAAACTGTAGGGTATGAAAAATTATGACACGCTGACATAAGACTCAGTCCAAGCCATACACTCAAGGCCATACGCTCAGCCAAAGACATACGCTCAAGGCCATACGCTCAGCCAAAGCCGTACGCTCAGTGAATATTTTATTATTTCCTGAATGACAGTACATCATACGTTTAATGGAGGATGAATCTGACACTTCGTCTTTCGTGCAAAGACAGCTGCCCTATGAAGATTAACTGTCGTATGGGTTTTCGAGAATTGATTTTGTCTCTTACGAGGACAGCTCATCAGCCATCATAAATGCACAGCCATCATTACTGTCATTTCTGACAGTTTGTCAGCCATCATATCTGCAACACGACGTTCGAGAGATATTTGTCAGTTATTAGAAGATATGGCGTATTTGAGAAGATTGATGACAGCACGTGTCTACTCCCTCAAAGCTTACGACTCCTTGTCAACTAAGTGAGCGTATGGACTCCATACGACTCCTTGTCAACCAAGTGAGCGTATATACTACATACGACTCCTTGTCAACCAAGTGAGCGTATGGACTCCATACGACTCCTTGTCAATCAAGTGAGCGTATGGCCTTCATACGACTCCTTGGCAATCAAGTGAGCGTATGGACTTCATACGACTCCTTGTCAATCAAGTGAGCGTATGGACTCCATACGACTCTTATCAATCAAGTGAGCGTATGGACTCCATACGACTCCTTGTTAATAAAGTGAGCGTATCAACTTTATATGACTCTATACTATCCAAGTCAGCATATGCAAGACATATGTCTTCAAAAGGTAGCGTATGACTCCTCTTCAACAAAGACAGTGTATCACAGCAAATGCATTCAGGATGACTTTAAACGTACAGTCAACACACGTTCTCACGTGTCCTGTACTCAGTTACCCACTTATTCAGAAGTTATGCAATGTGGCATCCATGCCATCAATCTCTCCTAAATATATTCCACTACTTTCAACCGCACACTAATGTGTCTCCATCAGAATTCGCCACGCGTCCCTGCAGTTATGCATACGTCAAGTAACTGACTGAGCGTATGCTTCAGAACAGTTATCCAGAACTCTATAAAAGAGAGTTTCTTCATCTTCATCAGAGACTACATTCAATTCAGAGAGAGCAGAGAGATTGCCCAGTTGCTGTCCAAGTTCTTCGAAGTTCGAGTTTTCTTCATCGCATCGTCCAAGGGATAAAGTGATTGTCTTCTAGATCAGATTCCTATAGTTGTAATTTTCCCAGAAATACAATAAATAAAGTGAATTTATTTATGGAAAACAAATTGGTGACTCTGCTGGGGAAAGCTGTCTCCTCCAACGAGATAGCAACAACTCAATGCGATACTTCGTCGATCGGCTCGACGAAGAAAGTGATGGTCGTACAATTCGACCAATCTGCTTACGAAGAAATGCTCAAAGCGAAGGAGGGCCGAACTGCTTCCTCCGCTCTTCTTGCTGCCAAGAAGAAGGGACGCTCTGTCTATGTCCCTAAGTCTTCTTCGACGGCCCGAGACGCTTCTGTCACTCACGCTGACAAGAACACGTCTCCAACTTCAACGAAGCACGCCTTGGCTTCTCTGAACACGGCAACAGTGGTTTCTCCTAGTCACGCTGACAAAGTGGGTTCTTTAACCAAGTCAGCGTGTCCAAGAAAAATTATCTCTAGACATGTCAAAGTCTCTTCTCCTTCTACCCTTACGACAGCAGTCGGCTCTTTAGCCATTAATGACTCTGTGCGTATGGCAGTCAAAGGGCTGCGTACGGTAAAGGCAGCGTACAACAAAAGCCAACAGCGGGCAGCGTACGCTAAGCCAAAGCCAGCGTATGCTAGTAAAAAGGCAGCGTATGACCAGAATTCCAAACTGAAGTCAGCGTATGCCAACCAATACAGTCCTTTGACTGTTTCTCAAAATCAGGCTGGGGGTTCTCTTCCACAGAACATACAAATGATTCCCCCACAACTTGTACATCTTGTGCCAACCAAGAAGAAAGACTCTTTAGTCAACTCCTCTACTCCTAAGGTCTTTACCTCTGGAGTTAATTTGACTAGTACTTTTACTAGATCAAACAAAGGAAAATGCCTTTTGGCTACTTCCTCTAAAGATGGATTATTACCGACTCCCAGTCGGAATAATGTCCATCTTCCTTCTCTCAAAATTTCCCGATCTGAGAAAGGCAAATTACAAGTATTCAAGACTGATACTAAAGTCATATCTCCTACGGATCTTCGTAACAAGCTTAACCGGAATCATCTCGGTTCCACTTCCGGTATAAAGAAGCCTTATCAAACTGAGACAAGTATACTAGACCCTGATGCAGAATATGCCAAGAACTATATCGCTCAAATTAATCGGTCTTTATATACTCAAGAACCGAAAAGACAGAAGAATAAAAGACAAGTTTCTACACAGAAACTATCTTCAAGTACTCCCCAATCTGTTCCTACAGATCTCCGGGAACATTTGCAAAACAAACGGAGAATCGACACTCCATCTGGCTATGATATTGCTCATATTTGCCATGAAAAGCATGGTTGTAACTTCCAACCTCGGGCCGTGATTCAGTGTTGTTGTTCTCCAAAAAGACGATCTGTTTTCGAACGGATTCAACAAGAACCAATACTGGACGAAGACGAACCTCTTTATGCTTCTGTCAACATGACCTCTAGAAATATTGGGGGTAGAATACGATCTGATGCTATGTCAGATTCTGAAGATGGTGTTTACCTCGGCACCCGATCCAGGACCGGAGCCTCGACCAGGGTCTCTTCTTCTTCTCATCCAAGTGATAATCCGGAGATCACAGAGGACTTCCTTGGAGAGTCCAACTTCTCGGTATTGACTCCCGTAAATAGTCCCGGGAAAGAGACTGATTCTCACAGCGATGATTCAGAACAGACTATTTCATCGTCCATTCTTCGAACGATTACCACTTATATGGTAGATGGTAATCAAGAGCCTTCGACTAGCACTGAAGCTCATGAACAGAGGATTTCATCCTTGGAACAACAGTTGCGAGCTATGGCAGATACGTTGACTGCTATACATACTCTTATGCAAGCTCAGCAACGAACTCAGCAAGTTCAAACAACAGTACTGCCAGTGGTATTAAGTACTCCTGTTGCCCCAAACCCGGAACCCTCTACTATTCTGTGGGTACAGTCTAATGTTCATGTACAACCCACTCCAAGTCAGTCCGGAGCTGGGGGTGATACATATGCTGCAGCACCTCCTTCCAATTATACTCAACAAGCAACAACACCGCAATCTTCTTGAGCTGTCACTGAAGAGTTGAAAAATCTTCGGTCTCAGTTCGAAGTATTCAAGCAAAAAGATGGCTTACAAAGATTGGGTATCAAGCAGCCTTATCCCATACAATAGAAGGAGGTATCGTATCCCCCAAAATACAAACCTCCGACCATCTCTTTCTTTGATGGGACTACCTTCCCAAGTCAGTTCATTAATCACTTTGAAGTAATGACTGATCAGTTGCAACCAAGCGATGCCCTCCTCACTCGGGTATTCGTCGGTTGTCTTAAAGGAACTGCTTATGAATGGTATCGAAGTCTTCCTAATGGGTGTATTACTTCATTTGCTGGATTCAAACAGATATTTCTAGAACGATTCTATGAAGGCGTCAACGACATGACCATGTCGGCCCTCATAAGAATTAAACAGAACAATAATGAAAGCACGGAGAGCTTCATTGAAAGATTCAGAAGAGAAGCCCTCAAAATGCCTCTCGGAACTCCCGATGCTGTTACTATCGACACCTGCAAGTCGAATCTCTTACCAATCATTAGCATGTGGACAGGGTCCACTCAATTCCAAGATTGGCCTTCTTTTATCGTCAGTGCCAAAGCCGCCGAAGTCAATGCTGAGACCTTCAAAGGCCTGGGGGTACAAATGACTCCCAAGGAATCAAATCAGAGTACTGGTAATAGTGCTCGACCCAACAATCGTAATGGAGAAGAGGCTCTTGAAGTCAATTTCCAGAGCAATAGTAAAGAGATAATGACTACCCAAGCTACCCCAGCTCCAACAAATCAACAACAGAGACCTCCTCGGCCGAAGAAAGAGTATTCTTTCAACGATGACGATGTTCAGGGTATCTTTGAATGCTTGCTCAAAGGTAACAAGATACAATTGCCAGAAATCAAAAAGCCGGATGAAGCCAACAAGACGGATCATCCAAAATACTGTCCATATCATAGAATGCTGGGTCATACTATCCGGTCTTGCTATGTATTAAAAGGAAAGATCCAGGAAATGATTAAATCAGGAGCTGTGACACTGACACCTGAAGACAAGACAGTCACAGCAAATGTGATTTCAATGCAGTTCGGTGACTTCCCTCCGTTAATGGTGGAAAGTGGGATTGTTCCTATCCCCAAAGCAACTCTTGAAGTTGTGAACATCCCACCAGCACAGAATGAAGGACTTGTTCCTGTCACAACTAGAAAGGGAGAGATCATGTGGATTCACCCGGATTTAATGACGGAGTTCGAGACGTCTTCCTCTTCTCCTCGGAAGACTCCTTTGTCTAAAAAGAAGCCTGGGAAGACTAAGTCGTGTAATGTGACTTCTAGTATCACACCCAATCTTTCTTTAACCTCTACTTTCATCTTGGCAGGAAATTCACCCCCTACGGAAGTAAAAACTGTACCTCAATTTGAAGATAGATATAAGCCTGCATTCCATCTATATAGTTCTCAATCTCGTGAATTAATGGCGAAGATGGGTTATGATCTAGCCACTGCTCCTGGTTTAAACTCAGGCAAAGGACTCCAAGCACCTTTAGCCATCACTATGAGACATAATCAATCTCGTGTTGGCCTTGGTTTCTGGAATAAAACTCTCATCAAGCACAAAAGAGCCAAGAGCAAGATGAAGAATTGCAACATGGTTTTGATAGACCCTGAACCTGAGCCTGAAGTCGAAGTTCTTGCCGGAACTCGGTCAGGAAAAATATATCTGAAAGATTATGCTGAAATTCCTGAAGAAACTCCTGATGTCCCTCCGGTTACAACTCCAACACCAATATCTAACGAAGGACCTTCAAATGATCCTGTTGAGACGGTTCCTTCTAAACCAACAGCAGCTGACAAGGGCAAACAACAAGTCTGCTTCGACAAACCATTGAAGAAGTCATCTCCTACAGGACCTGAAAGGCCTTATAATTTTGATATATTGGCTCAACTAGCCAATACACTAGCTAAATTGTCAATCTTCGAGCTCTTACGCCTCTCTAAAGAGACTAAAGAAACTCTGAGTGAAGCATTGTTGCAAGCAGAAACCTGCCTGACTTTTCTCAAGAAGCCGAAAACAGAACCAGTCTCTCGTCTTCATTGCCATAATGTATTGGAATTAATTCCAAACATTACCTTTACGCAGGACGATATGCTGCTAGAGGATAATCGACATGACCGTCCTTTATATTATACAGGATATGTCGATTCTATGAAGGTTGATCGTCTACTGATTGATCCAGGATCCGCTCTCAGTATTATGCCAAAAACTATGCTAGATGCACTGAAAATACCCGTACATAGTCTTTTCAGTACTATCACTACCATCCTGGGATTCAATCAAGGAAAAAGTGAGCCTTTGGACAAGATTCGCCTCAAATTTCAAATAGGCAATTTTCGCACTAAGGTTACTTTCTACATCATCGACAATCATGGTTGCTCATATAATGCTCTATTGGGGAGACCATTCTTGCATGAACATAATATTGTTCCTTCGACTCTTCATCAATGCTTTAAATATGTTGATGATAATGGAGAGGTTCAAAAGGAAGTTGCAGATCTCTATCCATTCAGAGGAGTCGAAGCTTACTTCAGTGACTCTCGCATGTACAAAGATGAATACTCAAAAGTCTTGCAAGCTATGGATGACGACGATGAGACATCAAAAGTCGACACCTTTGTTATTCCTATAAAAGGGCGTATCACTCATCCGCAGTCTCTTAAACCATCTGAAGAAGGTTCACTGATAATTCCTGTCAGTGGACGTACTACTGCATTGTCTTCCCAAGCCCCACAAAGTTTGCTGATAATTCCTGTCAGTGGACGCACCACTCCCCCTCCATCTTCTCAGGCTAGACCAGATACTCTAGTCATTCCAGTCAGTGGACGTACTACTTATCCACGATCTTCTTCAAGGGAGCTCACCTCTTCTAAGCCTTTTGTTATCGATCTTAATCGAAACAAAACTTCTGATCGCTCTTCTTCTCCCCCTTTAGTCATTAATTTGACTAAGTCTGATAAGGCCCAGCCTTCTTCTGTAAATACAGCATCTAATATTAATGAAGCATCTCCTTTACAGTATATTGATGTCTGTAATCATGTATAAAGTTATTTACAATTGCTAGATAGCCTAGAGCTACTAACTATAGGAGTTGTTTAAACTCTTCACACAGAAGTATCATTAGAGTCTATACAAAAATCATACTTCGTGGTCCCTATCAGAAAGTTGGGAGAAAATCCAATATTCTTCTATAAAGGACCCCAGAATCCTCCTAACCTGGAAGAAGATGACAAAAACGACGATACTGGAAGGTTACAACTACGTCGCTACAGTCAGTAGTCCAAAAATATCATCAAGAATATGGGTTATGACTTCAGAACCAGCCTCAATAGTGGAAAAGGAAGAAGAATGCCTGTTCGAATTCCTATATTAACATACGGAAGGACAAAATGTGGTTTAGGTTACATTGCTCCTATCTCCTTTATCAACGCAGTCCATGAGGATTCAGAATCCGATGGAGACGAATGATCTGAGTCTTCCGATTCCCTCTCCTGGGATTCTGACACAAGTATTGGCAATTTTCATCGTTCTATTCTATCCATCAATATGGTCTCTGCCGATGGCCCGCAAGAAAATGATGAAGATGAGGATGATTTTGAAATATCACCCGAATCAGAACAATGGGCTCAAAGATTAGATAACCAATGGGAATTCAGGTTCGAGCAAAGAGAACCTCCCACTGAAGATAAATTGATCCAAATTGATGTTGGTGAAGAGGGGTCCCCCAAACCAATATTCATCAGCGAAAGTCTTTCAGAAACAGACAAGCAAGACATGATCAAGCTTATTCATGATTATATCGATGTCTTCGCCTGGAGCTACGAGGATATGCCAGGAGTAGATCCGAAGATCGTAACGCACAAACTTAATATCATGCCAAATGCTAAACCGGTCAAACAACAACAACGATGATTTCGTCCAGACATTATGGATGCAATTGAAGCTGAAGTCAACAAGCTTTTGGCTTCCAGATTTATTCGAGAGGAACAACATCCTGAATGGGTGGCTAACATCGTTTCTGTCCTCAAAAAGACCGGCAAGATCCGAGTCTGTATAGACTTTTGCGATCTCAATGCGGCTTGTCCTAAAGACGAGTTTCCTCTTCCAATTACTGACGTCATGATCGATAACACGTGTGGTTTCGAACGAATGTCATTCATGGATGGGTATTCGGGGTACAATCAAATCAAAATGTTTCCAGATGACGAGAGACATACTTCCTTCAGAACGCCGATTGGTACATACTGTTATACAGTGATGCCGTTTGGTCTCAAAAATACAGGAGCAACATATCAGCGAGCAATAAGCACTATATTCCGCGAACATCTCCGGAAAATAGTCGAATGCTACGTTGATGATATTGCAATCAAAAGTCGACGAAAGGAGGATCATATCCAAGATTTGAAGACTATCTTTGATTTAATGCGTCAGCATCAACTTAAAATGAACCCTACTAAGTCCTTCCTGGGTGTCTCTAGTGGCAAATTTTTCGGCTTCGTCATTACCGCTAAAGGTATACACGTGGATCCCGAGAAGATCAAAGCCATCCAAGAGATGCGTCCTCCACGCACCTTAAAAGAGCTACGAGGATTTCAAGGAAGAATCGCTTATATCAGGAGATTCATTTCCAACTTATCAGGACGCCGCAGACCATTCAACAAACTTCTGAAGAAAGGTGTATCTTTCGTCTGGAACGAAGAATGTCAAAAAGCATTTGACGATATCAAACAGTATCTTATGAACCCTCCGGTTTTGGTACCTCCCATCCCGGGAATACCATTCCTTCTATATGTTCGAGCCATGGATCATTCTCTCGGTGCATTACTCGCCCAGAAAAATAAAGATGGCCATGAACAGGCTATTTATTATCTCAGTCGCACAATGACATGTACTGAACCACGTTATTCTCCAATCGAGAAAGAATGCCTAGCATTTATGTTTGCCGTTCAGAAGATGCGACATTATATTATTGGTGAAACGATTCACGTCATTTCCAGAGTGAATCCCATCAGGATTATGATGAAGAAACCCGGTATTCTCAACTCTAGACTAGCTAATTGGGGAATCTTGTTAGCTCAATACGACATGCATTATATTCCTCAAAAGTCAGTTAGAGGACAGGCTCTTGCTGATTTTCTGGCAGCTCATGCGATTCCAGAAGATTCTAAATTATATGATAAGATTGCAGATGAAGTTCTGGATTCGAATCTGGTTTCTGAAGAAACTCCTACCTGGCGTCTATTCTTTAATGGAGCATCTAGAATAGGTCCTAATGGCGATATTGTCGCCGGAGTTGGGATTGTTCTCGTATCCCCAGAAGGACTAACTATTCAGAGGGCTTATTCTCTAGATCAATCATGTTCAAACAATGTAGCCGAATACAATGTATTGCTCATCGGTCTTCAACTTGCTAAACATCTGGATATTCAATATTTAGAAGTTTATGGAGACTCCAAGCTTATCATCAATCAGATTAGAGGAACGTATGAAGTCCGTCATCAAGATTTGATACCTTATCATCGAGCAGCACTCTCTATGGCCTCCTCCTTTGAAGGTTTCTTAATTGAACACGTTCGACGAGCCTGTAATGCAGAAGCCGATGCTTTGGCTAATCTTGCCGCTATGTTAGCCATACTAATCAGACGTCAGCAAGTGATAGTGGTTCATAACCGAGAACTATTCTATGTTGAGAATAATTTGGCTTTGGGTTTTCACTACAACAAAATAGGTTTATAACGACACTTTTTTTACGGCACTTTGTAAATAAGTGCCGTTAATTTGATGTACTGAGGACACTTTATTAAAAGGTGTCGTTGTAATTAAGTATTTATCACAGTCTACGACACCTTTTAAAAACTGTCGTAAATATAAATTAAACGACATATTTTAGGACACTTAATAAAGTCGTAAATAATTATATATTAACTACAACACTTTTAAAAATGTTGTATATAATTATTTAAAAAAGACATCATTTTTAAAGTGTTGTCTAAACTTTTATTTCCTAAAAAAAAAAAATAAGTTTGGCGCAGTAGCCAAAATATTGGCGCTGTAGCCAAAATTTTGGCAGTATAGCCAAAATATTGGCGCTAGACAGCCTACTAATATTTTGGCCATCTGAAATTTTCTTTCAGAATTCCTTTCAGAGCTCACTCCAGTATTCCTTAGGTCAGAAGCTCTCCATCGAAGTGGTCGGACGCCTCTCCATCGAAGCTCCTCTTCATCAAAGGGCTCGGAACTCCTCTGCGAACTCCTCTCCATCGAAGAGGTCAGAACTCCTCTTTGATAGAACTCCTCTCCATTAAAGGGCTCGGAACTCCTCTCCATCGAAGAGGTCGGCCTCCTTCCCTTCTCTTTTTTTCTTTGTTGTCTTCGATTCCTATGCTGTAACTGTTGCTTTTTCCTTTGCTGACTTCGATCCAGAACTCCTCTCCCGTCACCACCGTCATCTAGGTCACGCCGTCACCACCGTCGACGCCGTCGTCTAGGTATGATCCTTCACCTCCGTCCTTTATTTTTTATGAGTTTTATTTTTTTGATTTATGATAAAAACAGTATGGATCATTATCTAGATTTTTCTTTCATCATGATACTGGATTATTAGGGGTTTGGTGGAAGAAATTAGGGTTTGACGGAAGATTAAGGGTTTAATAATTAGGGTTTTTGTAATTTGTAATAATTTGTCTCTATTCCCACATTTGTAATATTTTTTTCTTAATTAAGCTTTAGTGGAAGAAATCAACATCTTGGGTTTCTCTTTTTGGAACAGTTCATATTCATGTTTTGGTGCTTTTTATGCAATTTGAACTTGATTACGTTTTTTTCCAATGTCTAGAAGTCCGATTAGTGTTTATACACAATGATTTATTCTAAAATAGATGAAGATGAAGGATTGGACCTAAACCCGTATATATTAGTCACAATGTCAAAAGAAATAAGATCATGCAGTTTACACACCACCTAACCTAGAGCCTGCCTTTCTCATATAAATAAAGAGTGAGAATTTAATTTTTGAGAGCTTAAGAAGATGCTGCTAGTGTTTAATTTTTGAGAGCTTACATAGATGCTGTTAGTGGTCAGCCATCGACAGCTCCCCAACGTTATCAAGCGTCCCATGTAGCCACACCTAATCTTACATCTTCTGGTTTTGATTTGGAGGATGTAAACTGACCCTTATTCTACTGCACCACTTGCGAACACGGTAAGCATCTTTGTATATGCTAGCCTATTGAAGGAAAATTACAAGAAAAATCATGTTTTCAGTGAGAAGTTACAATAAGATTCTGCATACACATTGTATTGTCGTGCACTAGCCTTATCTTCCTCCCGCAATTGTTTTTTATGTTTAATTTTTTCCATGAGCCTTATTTCCAACTCCTTGACGTCAATGTTGAGTTCATATTCCTTAAAGTAGTGCACATGCATATCCTCTGTTAACCTATTGTTCGAGTATTCATATCCTCTTCTACTATCTTTTCAGCTGTAGATTTTTGTTTATTTCTGGGTTCTATGTTAGAAGAGAAGGAATTCCTAAATCAGTAATATTAATATATTATGTCTATATTCCAATATTATACCTAATGCACTCACTTTCTTGATCCAACCTCAGCTTATAAAGGTGGAGGATTGATTTCACTCTCTAAAAAAAGGTGGAGGATCAGTTTAGCACCGGTAACAAAAAAGCTTAAACTGAAAAATCAGGTTGATCACCAATAGTATAGCTGGCAGGCAGGACATTTTACAATGGTTTGGGGTAGGCACCGCCCCTTCTAGCCATGGGTGAGATGATGAAAAGAACTAATTAATTAAAAATTTAACAAGATGGTTGAATAGTGTTTGCTGAATCTTGAAAGCAGAAACCAGGTCCAGAAGGGACACAAGGTTATTTTAGAAGTGGGAGAGCCTACATTGAACAAACTGGAAATGTTTGTGGTGAGCTGTGATTTTCGGACAGAAATTACTAGGTTGCACTGTTTCAGTCTGTCGAGGGTAAGTTGGTAAGTAGCTCCAGGATCGCTTTTTTACATTTTTCTGGTGTGAATTGCATGTCACAAATAAAAAATATAGGTGATTAATATCGATATTAAGTTCTTAATCGCCCTGAAGTGAACAGTCGTAAGTTCAAATTGGTGAGAACTGTGAGATACAATGGTCATGATTTGGAAAAAAAACTAGTTTAGGTAGATGACATCAAGGATTTATATTAGTGGAAGTCGTTCAGTAGTGTGAATCCTATCAATTCTGTAACTACGCAGACGTCATCATGGTGGGTGAACATTTGAGAGACATAAGGGTAAATTTTATGAACACAGAATGCTTCTATACTACTTCCCAAGTGTCTATAGTTCTTCCATGGCTTTAGTTTCATAAAGTCCTTTGAGTTGTGTGGTCTCCTTGTTTCATATGGTTTGTTGTAGGCTAATGGCATGCTTCTTTCTCAATTCATACATTGTTATTCCTCGGTATGACAACTCTCTCATGGTACACCATCAAATGTGTTAAAGATATGTTGATATGAAGGGATATGTTATAGCAAAAATCTATGGAAAGGAATTAACATATGTTGCCTATGTGATGACATTTCTGGTCATGTATAAGCCATGGTCTATATTTCTTCCATGGCTCAGTTTCATGAAGGCCTTTGAGTTGTGTGGTCTCCTTGTTTCATATGGTTTGTTTTAGGCCCATGGCATGCGTCTTTTTCAATTCATACATTGTTGTTCCTCAGTATGACAATTCTCTCTCATGGTACACCATCAAATGCGTTAAAGATATGTGATATGAAGGATATAATGTAGCAAAATCTATCGAAATGAATTAGCATATGTTGCCTATGTTATAATGACATTTATGGATAAAGTTGTAATGGATTACTATTTGTGGTTCCATTCCTGTGTCTGTTACTTACATGCTAATCTAGCAGGATTGTTGGCGAAGTGGCATCAAGGAGGAAGCACCACTGGACCTTTTCTAGTGAATATGTATTGCAACCTCAGGTGATCAGCTTATTGCGTTACATCACTCATGTTATGTAAAATGAAAATATGTATGCTTCTATTAGAATCAGAATTGAACTTCAATGCAATTAGGCTTGCTTACAGTTTCCTGAAGAGTGGCAACTGCAATTTGAAGCAGGTATCAAGGTAATATGCCATTTGCATAAATGATAACTGTCAAAATGTGTGCTAGTAAAGCAATATGTTGTATATTTCTTTTTCCTGTGTTTCTAGCGTAGACAATTTGATTGTGCTTTTAATGTTTTGCAGACATTTCTGCTTGTACCTGTCATCCCTCTTGGGGTTGTGCAACTTGGATCATTGGAAACGGTTCGTCCATAACTCACCTTCATTAATCTGGTGGTGAATACTTCCTACTCTGTTCTTCCTAGCATCTATTTCCACCAGGCATACAGAGACCTGGAAATCTCTAAATGCTAATATTTCAGCAGTGGAGATTCTTGTATAAGTTATAATGCATGCTTATGCTCTAGAAGCATTTTTCAAAAATCTTTATATAGTTTTGAATATATCTTCTCTGAGTTCTGTTGCTCTAGAAGTAAAATAATGTTTAGCTTTTTGAGATGTCATTTTCAAATGATTAGATTTTAGTTACGTGAACTTATGATTAATTTAGATATGGAACCACTAACGAAACTTCTTAGATAATGCAAGTTAGAATGCTCCTGCGAATTCGGCTGCAACCATTTACAGACACTTGCAGATCTATGTTTTAATCAAAGTTTTAGATTTGGTGGCCATATGTTTGCTATATCTTAAACTACATTATACTTTATCTCAATTATATTGTTTAAAGGTTGCGGATATCATTCTAACTTCTACCGCCTCACTTTCAATCATCAGGTTTTGGAAGATTTATCAGAAGTAGTCCACATCAGTGATTTATTCAGAACCATCCAGCAGAATGCAGGGACTTGCATTTCTTCATCATCAAGGAGCCACGGATAGACAATTGATACAAGATCGCATTAAGGAGCTGCGGGAGCTGATTCCTAATAGTTCAAAGGTACATCTATTTGCCTAACTGTTTCGTCATGCAACGATTGTGTGCTGGCTATAAATAATCTTTATTTGATGCTGCCCTTTTTTCTTTCCAACAGTCCAGTATCGATGCACTGTTGGATCAAACTGTAAAGCACATGATGTTCCTGCAAAGCATTCCTTCTCAGGCTGAAAAGCTGAAGAATTCTGAACAAGTAAAGGTACTGGTAGTCTCCAATCCACAAACAGTTCCCATTTCTTCTACCTGTTCTTACAGTAAATAGATAAGTTTTCTTAAGCGGCATACTAATGTAGTAGTAATTCAGTATAAACTTGATTGTATGAAATAAGTTATCATGTCCATGTACGCTTGAAGAGAAGTGGAGAAACATGAGGCTGGTTATCCTAATTGGGGGATGAATGAACTCTTACCATCTTGGCAATTTCCCTTATAATGATAAGTAGTGCAAATTACAATGGCCATCGTACTTTCAGACCCGTGATCTAACTGAACTCTTCCATCTGAGTTAGGCAGGCTGACCTGGCCTAGCAACCAGTCTATACTGAACTAAGTGACCTTCTTTGGTAAGCTAACATATTTCTCTATGTTAGGCCTTCAATAAGATCGGCTTGGGTAACCCAATTATTCTTGCCAACTTATGGTGGGCTTTTCCAGCCAGTTGCTTAATGCCCATGGAATGGAAGTGAGCATTTCTCGCAAAGATAAATGCACAACTAATATAAATTTGTTTTTACTTCTCCTTTTGTGACTGGAACTTGTTTCGTTAATTATTTCTAATGAAATGCGGGTATAGGTGTGTGTGTATATATATATATATATATATACACACACCTTTCCATGCGGGAATAACTTAGGGATGATTAACCAAAAGCAAATCTCTCGGAAACAAAACAAAAGAAAAAAAAATCTCTCCCGTAAAAAAATATACGTGGTCTATTTTCTTTAAAAAAATTTAAATCTCTCCTTAGAGATAGATTATATTTTAGATTTATTTTTAAAGATAGATTATTTTTAAATATAGATTATTTCTAAAGATAGATTATTTTAAAAGATAGATTTCCTTTAAAAGAAAATTATCTATCTTTTAAATGCAGTATCAATCTACAAAAGTTGTGCACATGCAGGACAACTGGTAGTCGACATTACTTAGTTGTCAATGTTGTGTTACCTGCCAATGTTCTCGCAGTGTCAACTAGAAGGATCATTTAGATCCTATGTTTGAAAACTGAAACCTAGGTTGCAACTTACTTTCCCTAATTCATAAGATGTATTATGAACTAAGACTAGTATATGTTCTTAATATCCCCACCCACAAACAGATTCATTGGTCTCATCTACTTCATTCGTACCAAACCATGACTCTGATGTGCTTTAGTCTAACAGGAAAGACAAATTTAAGATCCAGAGATGGCCATTTTTTTAATGAATTTTTTCATTTCTTTGCATAATTGCATTTAAATCCTAGAGGATTTTCTAATTGGTTTCATGTGCTTGGCTATAGGCTAGGTGAAGAGGAAGCACAGCAGCGAGATGTTCAGCAGTAGCAGCAAGGTCAGCTTTTATAGGATTCCTACAGGATCAATGAATCTATTATCAGCATGTCACCATATATTTTGAGTTAGCATTTCATGCAATACCAGTAAGGAAGAAGTATCTTCAAAATCGCATATTTCAGGATATAGATTACTAAAATGGCATTACTTAAAACAAATAAATGTGGTTTTAGTATGTAGATACTGCATTTCTGAGCATAGTTGTTGGATACTGAGACATCAGGATAACATAATATATTAGTAGCAAGTTGATCATTTGAGAAACACAGAGAAATAAATATCACAAGTTATGTTCTGTTAGTGATATCGGCTAGCAAATTGAGATATTATTATCAAGATTAATTCAGGCAGTTAATCAGTGTTGCATAGTTATATATTGGAACTGCAAGGATCCCCAGAGAGTGACGCTATTATGGAACCTGTGGACTGACCGACATGCTCCTCATCTACCTCTTCCAAACCACCTCCACGTCACCATCATTGCCATCTATGTTATGCCTGCCACCACTGCCTCCAGTCACTCTTCTTCCTATAAGAACCTCCACAAAATGTTTTGTTTAGCATTCAATAAAATGTGTCGTTCAAGGGAGTTTGGTTTCATATTGTCTTCCATTAGCATTTGCATTGTCAATTTGAAAGATAAAATATTAATTCTCATCTTTTTGTGTGCAGGTCGATTGATGAGTTCGGATTATGTTCGAGTTTGATGCTGGAAAGAGTTGGAGACTAAGTAGTACTAGTAGTAATATTATCTTTTGTGTAATAGACTTTGTTATGTAATAGACGTTGTATTGAGAACAACATATTGGGACCTTGTATGGATTTGAGATATTTTAATATATATTAATGTTGTTGCATTAAAATTTTATTATGTGTGAAATTGATTTTGGTTAATGTGATATCTACAAATGAAATTATTTATATTTCATATATTTTAATGACATTTTAGAGGCAATTAAAATGTGTCATTCAAGGGAGTTAGATGGCACATATAAAGTGTCATCATAAATGGATTACATGGCATTTCTTTAGTGTTGTTGAAAGCTAAAAAAAAAATTATGACAACACTTATCAGTTGTCATTGAAATACATAAAGATGACATCGTCATCATGCCATAAAATGAACATTATATGACATTCAGAAAATGTCGTCATAAAGTTATTACATGGCATTTTTCGAGTGTTGTTGAAAGCTAAAAAAAATTATGACGACACTTGTAAGCTGTCATTGAAACACATAAAGATGACACCAACATCATGCCATAAATTGAATATTATATGACATTCAAAAAGTGTCATCATAAATGGATTACTTAGCACTTTCCAAGTGCCGTTGAAAGAAAAATACTTTCTATGACACCCCTCTACATGACACTTGAAAAGTGCCATGGAAACTAAATAACGACACTTTTTGAGTGTCGTTAAAACCCTTTTTTCTTGTAGTGTTTCTCCCTAATCCAGACGAAAATTCTCTCAACCTTGATGAATTTTCATCCAACCTTAGCACTGGATTAAGGTTTGACAGAGTGTCCACGTCTTCTTCCGATTCTACTATGGAATATGTCTTTTCTAACAAAATAGAAGCCATAACTGAAGACTGGAGACGTCCGTTTTTAGACTTTGTGTTGTATGACATACTTCCCGACAATCCGAGCGAAACAGCATCTATCCGACGTCGATCTCTCAGATTCTATTATAGTCATACAACGAAGACACTATATCGTCGGGCCTACGACGGTCTTCTCCTCCGATGCATCGCTGGCGAAGAAGCACAACAGATTATCCATGAGGCACATGATGGTGTTTGCGGAGCCCATCAACCAGGTCCTAAACTTCAAGATCGTATCCGACGCATGGGTTGTTATTGGCCCACGATGGTGGCTGACGCCATTCAATATGCTCGAAAATGTAAAGCCTGTCAAATTCATGCAGACTTTATCTATCAACCATCAGAGTTTTTACATCCAACCGCGGCATCATGGCCCTTTGAGGCTTGGGGCATGGACGTCATTGGTCCTATCAACCCACCATCATCAAAAGGACATCGGTTTATTCTAGCAATAACCGATTACTTTTCCAAATAGGCTGAAGCAATCCCGTTATCTGAAGTCAAAACTTCTAATGTCATCAACTTCGTCAAACATCATGTCATTTATCGATTTGGTGTTCCTCGGCGTATTATTCATGATAACGGACCGCAGTTCGTCAGTCAGAAATTTACTCGATTCTGCAACGACCATCGAATCAATAATTTAGCTTCTACATCATATAATCCAGCAGGTAATGGATTGGCAGAAGCTTTCAATAAAACGATCATCAAACTCTTGAAAAAGTTTGTTTCTTCCAACAAACGCAACTGGAGCGAGAAGCTTGGTGAATGTTTATGGGCCTACCGCACCACAGTTCGCAATGCAACTGGATGTACGCCTTTCTCTTTGGTATATGGGTGTGAAGCTGTTCTTCCCCTTGAGATCCAGATTCCTTCTCTGAGAATCGCAATCTCCAATGAACTTACAATAGAAAATAATGATCGTCTTCGACTTCAAGAGTTGGAAGCTCTAGATGAAAAGCGATTGTATGCTCAACAAAATATCGAACTGTATCAGGCCCGAATTTCAAAAGCTTTTAACCGAAAAGTAAAAGTCAGAGCATATCGGAAGGGAGAACTGGTCCTTACCGTCAGACGTCCTATGACTATGACACATATGAGCAAAGACAAATTCGACACGAAATGGGAAGGCCCATTCGTAGTAAACAAAGTCTTCTCTAATGGAGCATATCAGCTTGCCTCTATGGATGGTAAAGTCACGATGATGCCTATCAATGGCAAATTCTTAAAGAAATATTATGTATAAATTTCATCAATATATAATATTTTCATTATTCTCCAGCGAATATAAAATCAGAGTTAATTCTTTCCTACAAAAGTTATCTCGATATCGTTATCCCCAGCGGAAACTGATATTCTGCCACGTATCATCTTCCCAGAGAATTTGATATTCTGTCTTATTAGATCCCCAGTGGATTTAATAAAGATCTCGTATAGAAAATCACGTCCATATTACCTCTGAATTTTCTATCTCAGTATCATATTTTCTATTCTATGAAAATGATATCTAGTCTTTTGATTTCCGAGTTCAAAGATCATGGAAAATAGAGTCCAAAGATATCTTTATATCTGAATTCTGTTTTCTCTAATCAGTATTAAACTAAAATTATCTTTGGTTTAATATCATCTGATAAAATTACAAAGTTCATTTGTATATTTTATTCTATTGAAATATGTCATGTATTATTTACCTCTGAACATATTTTCTACAAAAATATCATCCACAGAATTGAAATCAAGTCAAGATATTCATTTCTTCAATCAAAGTCAAAATATTGATTACAAGTGGGTATCAAAAATTCAACACATGAAAAATGTAAAAGATCTATTTAGGAGGAGCAATTATCTCCTGAATACGAACAATTACATTATTTATCTTTTTTTCATGAGCTTTATGGGTTCGCTCTGCTGCTTCAACTCCAACCATTCGTTGGTCATAATCCACGATAATAGAGCTACAACGATTTGTCTCTTCAATCTGATTAGCCTGCATCAGTTCCCGCTCTTGCTGTAAAAGTTGACAGCGTTCAGCTTCAGATATACGAGCAGTGGCAATCTCCGATTGCTCCTTTTCCATGGAGGCAATTCGCTCCTGAAGACGAGCCATCTTCTCCTTCAACTTCTTAAGCTCTTCAGCTTTTGATGCTTCATCTTTGTCCAAACGCTCCATATTCTGACGAGTGGTTATTATTTCTTCATCTTTTACCATTAACTCTTCAGAAGACAGAGCGAAGAATTCTTTTAAAGCAGTGTGCTGAGCTTGAGCTTCACTTTCCAATTGGGCAATCTCAGCTGCAGTCAAAGACTTAATATCCTCCTTTTTGATCTCCCAGTACTTATGGATGGTTTCTTCTAAATCATCCAGAAGATGCTCAAAGAAGACACACTGGGTCTCATAACCAGCCTATCTCAAAGCTAAAAGTGGGAAACTAATCGCCGCTCGAAGATTCGAAAAAGGCATAGTTTCATCCTTCATAAGTCGCCTTGAGAATGTATCCAGATATGAATAAATAATCTCTGAATACATCCCCATGACCTTTGCTATCCCTGTTCCAAAACCGGTAGTTGCTGCAACTGTAAAGGAAGGAGTAGGAGTAGCCTCTATTCTGGGAGCTAAAGTGGGTGCTTTTGGGGAACTAGGCAAATGTGAGCTCCCCTCACCCATATCAGTCTGGACAAGTGGGGCTTGAGTCGAGCTCATTGTCGGTGCACTTCCTACAACTGTTGGAATCAAAGAAGCATGATCAAAATTAAAAGACAATAAAACAAGGAAAAGACAAAACTTTGCTGAATAAAATATTACCTGAAGCTGGTTCGTATTCTGTTTCTTTTGGACCATTCAGCCCAGCTCGTAGTCTGCTCAGAGTGTTTTCTAGAAGTTTCTCCGGCTCTGGAGTCAACTCTGAATGTTGACCAGCTGTCTTCAGTATATTAATTTGAGTTTTAGATGGTGGCTCATCTTCTATCTCCATGTCCTCTTCTTCAAAGGAATGAGACGAAGGTTCATAGTCAACCTGTTCGTCGTCACTCTTATTGCTCTCCGAAACTTCAGCAATTGGCTTGAGAGTAGTGGCTTCCTTCACTGATTCTCTCGAAATCAGTAAGTCATTAGCTTTTTTAGTCTGATTCTCGGCCTCTACCGTGGGTTGACTAATCACCTGCGCATCATCGGCCGTTGGCGTAATTAACTCCATATCAGAAGGCATATATGGTTCAGCAGGTTCAGGCACATCCTCTTCAATAGGTTCTATCTTTACAGAAGAAGCAAAGGCAGCTTGCTTCTCTAAAGCCAATCGCTCGGCACGATTGGTGGGACTCTCTGCATCGAGACAAATCACAGATTTAGTATTTGAAACTATCACCTTCCTTCCAATTCTTTTTGTTAGTGGAATAGTAGGATAATCATCTTTGGAGTCACTACCGGCTTCGTCTGCATCTCTGATTCGTCTTCCACGATTACGAGCCTCTGCCCGAGTAACCCTTTTTGGAGCTGGCCCAGAAGCATCTTTGCCCCGCTTCCTTTTCGGTGTACTGTCGGCAGATACACTCTCTTCAGCACTTCCAATGGATACATGTAATGGCTGATGAAGTTCATCAGTGAAGAGATTCTCTAAAACTTCATCATAAACTTCATCAGTAGCCAGAGGATCTTCTCGGTCATGACAATCTCTTGGCAGGGCCGATTTGGTTGATCTCTTATCAACATGGATGAAGCTTTTACCTAAGATGCTGAATTTTTCATCGAAGGTATTAGCCGATACATAGAATTTGGCATAAGACGCCAACATTTTAGCTCCTCTCCGATAAGTAACCGGATCTGGCATAGAAAAAGTAGCTCCAGTACCTTTAGCAATATAGTATATCCAAGCTCTGGCGCCATCGATTAATCCGCCTTGGTAGCCAAAACATGTCGTTACATTTCCCACATGCAACTGATCATAGCCAAATTGCCGAGCAAACCTACTCGGAAGATATGGCTCCAGATAGGTGACATCGTCACGGCGACAGATCAAGTGAGATGGCCTGATCCTCTTCAGCCATTCATGTTGAATATCATCTAACTCATTGGCACCAATGCCATCAATCAACTTCCCAGACATGGTTTCATAACCAACAGGTGGAGGAACACAAGTGAAACTCCATAATTCTCCCATGTTTAATATGGTTCTACAGTCTGTCAGAGTGTCATACCTCCACTTTGGTGTATGATGGTATCTTTCCAAAAAGGTATCGTCTGGTCTAGCCATTCCAACAGTCATGAGAGATTCGAAATGGAGAAGTAGCCACCCAAATAAATATGTAAAGGGCATTTCTACCCGGGGAAAAGTTGTGAGCTTCTTCTTTGCCAATTCAAACATCCTGTCTGTATATGCCCTTAAGCCAGCATTCAGACGGCATGTCATTGCTGTCTGCAAATCCATCTTGTACCCGAAAGTCAGACGGACTGTTGCAAAACCAACTCCTCTGTGCATCCTGTCTGCTGAACAGGTGCCGGGTACTACAAATTTTCTCAGCCAGAGGGATATAAATTTGGCCAGATGACCTTCATCAGATAATTTCCGGCTACCTTGCTTTATATAGGTCTCCAACCTATCACCAGCTTTGTAGGTGCCTTTGTCTTTTTCAATGATGATGTCGTCATGAGTGGTGTCCCAGATTAGTTTGTCAATCTCATCTTGACTCAGGGGTTTAAAGCGACCGACATATTGATAAGTCTTCTTCTTCTTCTGAACTTCTTCAGTGCGGCCTTGGAATAAATAGGCCATCCACTTAGAAGAATTGCAGTTGGAATTTCCCTCTGTACCTTGTGCCTTATAAAAAGCCTTACATATACTGTAATGGCACATTAATTCTTCAAATACATGAAGAACCAGTGGGTTAGCATCGGAAATTTTATTCATTTCATCAATGAAAGGAATATACTCTTCATATGGCAAATCTCCTGTTGGCAGCTGAGATGGCAGCTGAGAAATGTATGCCATCCCATGGAGGGCGAATCCCATCTCGCCTCTTGGAGTCATGAAAGTGCCGGTACGGTAATTATACCTTTCCGCTAATGCCAAGAACAAATCTGGGTTTGGCCTAAAACCATAAGCGGTGCACTTGATGGCATTATATAGGCCTATCACCTTTAATTGTTCCCCAAAGTTGTTCAGAATCCATCTTACAAGAACAGTCCATCTGGTATTCTCCGGGTTTACCAGACCAGTAAGCCTTATAGATTGTTTTGGGTAAACAGCATTTTCTAGCTGAACAAATTCATTTGCAAAGATTGGGACTCTAACTGGCCTCAGAAGTGCCGAGTCCTCAGGAGGAATGGTAGCTGGCAGCAATCCTCGTAAAACTGAGACATGTGGTTCAGTACCACTGCGGAATCTTTCTTGACTGTATCCTATCCATCCAGCTTTTGCTTGACGGAATGGAGTGATATCCCACTTCATTTGCCTTTGATGACTCGCGTGGAATAAGCGAGCTATGTTGATGCTTTTGGACAAACCAGTCAGATACATTGGCTGATTCTCATCACCATCTCTATAATATGAGTATGACACTTTATCAAGAGCAGTCTGGGATTTTATATCAATAGCATCTCCAAAAAGAAATGCTGGCTTCGAGTGGGTAGCACTATCCACACTCTGTAGAGGCAGTCCACTCATCAAATTCAACAGGGTGTCATTCTCCTGATTTGTCAGAATAGCTATCCTTGTGGAAGGTCCATCAAATTGAGGAAAATGGATATGTGATAGGTCACTTTTATAGTTGTTCCCTACACATCCTTCAAATTGTGCATCCTGAGCCAGAATATCCATTGCAAAAGAAGAATAAGAAGTTAGAAATCTTCAACAAAAAGAGATGACAAAGACCAATATACGCTCAGTTTATCCTAAGCGTATGACAGATTCAAAGATCAACATACGCTCACTCTATCCTAAGCGTATGACAGATTCAAAGATCAACGTACGCTCACTCTATCCTAAGCGTATGGCAGATTCAAAGTTCAACATACGCTCACTCTATCCTAAGCGTATGACAGGTTCAAAGATCAACATACGCTCAGTGTATCCTAAGCGTATGACGAATTCAGAGATCACTTTTACGCTCAGTCTGTCCTAGGCGTATGATAAATTTTAAGTTCAGTTTACGCTCAGCTTTTATTCAAAGATTAGAGGATGATTGGATCTTTTTCTTAAGCGTATCAGCGTATGGTTGACAAGATGTTCATCAAAAATACGCTAACAAAGGAGTTAGCGTATCTCAGTGAGACAACTTGACATAACGTATTCCTTCAAATCAGCGTATTTTGACATTTCTATCAAAGATACGCGTATCTTACAGAATACGTTCCAAACATATTTTTTGTATAAACGAAAAATATGGAATACGACTAAACCCTAAAGAGGGAAGCATATTTTCTAACATATTGACCCTAAAAAGGGGATACGTTTTATGATCTTGTCCTAACCAGAGCTCTAAATAGGGGATAGTTACTGTTCATCATCTCCATCCTCACCATAGAGGGGCTTCAATGGGCGTTCACTTCGTCGAATACGCTCATCAGCAGTCTTCTTAGTAGCAGCGGCGGCAGGTCGAGATGACTCCGCAGGAGCCTTCCCCTTTCCCTTCGCAGCAGCGTCGACTTTGGGCGCCATTGATGAAGATTGAGTCGAAGAAGAAGTAGTTTTAGTTTTGGAGCTTTTTCTCTCTCGAAGACAAATGCAGAAGTAAAGAAATGAATTAGGTTTGAAAGACCTATTTATAGAAGAAAAGAGAAGTTTAAACGGCGACCGTTCTTTAAACAGAATCCCTAAAGATTTGCACTGATATTGAGGAAAATAACGAAATCATGCCAGCGTGTCAAGACTTATTCCCACTTTAAGTTCAAAGTAATTTCGAACTTTTAAAATTTATAAAGTTCGAAAACTTTGAAGGGGGTCTTGTAGGGTGTGAAAAATTATGACACGCTGACATAAGACTCAGTCCAAGCCATACGCTCAAGGCCATACGCTCAGCCAAAGACATACGCTCAGCCAAAGCCGTACGCTCAGTAAATATTTTATTATTTCTTGAATGACAGCACAGCATACGTTTAATGGAGGATGAATCTGACACTTCGTCTTTCGTGCAAAGACAGCTGCCCTATGAAGATTAACCGTCGTATGGGTTTTCGAGAATTGATTTTATCTCTTACGAGGACAGCTCATCAGCCATCATAAATGCACAGCCATCATTACTGTCATTTCTGACAGTTTGTCAGCCATCATATCTGCAATACGACGCTCGAGAGATATTTGTCAGTTATTAGAAGATATGGCATATTTGAGAAGATTGATGACAGCTACGTGTCTACTCCCTCAAAGCTTACGACTCCTTGTCAACTAAGTGAGCGTATGGACTCCATACGACTCCTTGTCAACCAAGTGAGCGTATGTACTCCATACGACTCCTTGTCAACCAAGTGAGCGTATGGACTCCATACGACTCCTTGTCAATCAAGTGAGCGTATGGCCTTCATACGACTCCTTGTCAATCAAGTGAGCGTATGGACTTCATACGACTCCTTGTCAATCAAGTGAGCGTATGGACTCCATACGACTCCTTATCAATCAAGTGAGCGTATGGACTCCATACGACTCCTTGTTAATAAAGTGAGCGTATCAGCTTTATATGACTCTATACTATCCAAGTCAGCATATGCAAGACATATGTCTTCAAAAGGTAGTGTATGACTCCTCTTCAACAAAGACAGTGTATCACAGCAAATGCATTCAGGATGACTTTAAACGTACAGTCAACACACGTTCTCACGTGTCCTGTACTCAGTTACCCACTTATTCAGAAGTTATGCAATGTGGCATCCATGCCATCAATCTCTCCTAGATATATTCTACTACTTTCAACCGCACTATAATGTGTCTCCATCAGAATTCGCCACGCGTCCCTGTAGTTATGCACACGTCAAGTAACTGACTGAGCGTATGCTTCAAAACAGTTATCCAGAACTCTATAAAAGAGAGTTTCTTCATCTTCAATCAGACGACTACATTCAATTCAGAGAGAACAGAGAGATTGCCCAGTTGCTGTCCAAGTTCTTCGAAGTTCGAGTTTTCTTCATCGCATCGTCCAAGGGATAAAGTGATTGTCTTCTAGATCAGATTCCTATAGTTGTAATTTTCCCAGAAACACAATAAATAAAGTGAATTTATTTATGGAAAACAGAAACCAACTAAAATCAATACTTGCATCGATTCGGACTTGTGTCTTGGTCGATTCGATTTCTTAGTATCTTCGAGCCGTCTCAACGCACTTATCCTTCGAGGCAACGTGGCGCTTCGCATTGATTCACTCGATGCATTCTTTGGGACAAGGCAACTCTTCGCATCGAATTAGTTCGATCCATTGCTCGGGACAACTTAACACTTTGTATCGATTCAGATCGATACGTAATCCGGTCAACACAACTCTTCGAGTCAACGACTCAGCATAATACACCGTACGGAGCGAGGCATTACAGTAATCCTTGATCAGTTCAAGCTAATGCCTTTGCCGCAAGTTCAGTTCCTTCTGCGTAAATAGATACATGAGGCTTTTATGATCGGTATAGATCATGCACGCCACACCATAAAGATAGTGATGCCACAATTTCAATGCGAACACAATCGCCTCTAACTCCAGGTCATGAGTGGGGTAGTTCTTCTCATGCGACTTTAGCTGTCGGGTAGTAAAAGATATCACCTTGTTCCGCTGCATCAGCACACACCCAAGCCCTGACCGGATGCGTCGTTGAATATCAGGAAACCATCAGTCCCTTCTGAAAGTACGAGTATCGGGACCGAGACGAGCCGTTGCTTTAATTCTTGGAATGAAGCTTCACAATCGTCTGACCATTCAAATACGACTCCTTTCTGGGTGAGGTGAGTCAGAGGCGATGCGATCTTTGCGAAGTCTTTCACGAAGCGTCGGTAGTATCCCGCCAAGCTAAGAAAACTTCGAATCTTGCCGACGGACGTTGGCCGTTTCCAATCGACAACGGCTTTAACTTTCTTTGGATCAACTGCAAGGCCTTCAGCTGAAATGATGTGTCCGAGGAATGCGACGCTATTCAGCCAGAATTCACACTTGCTTTGCTTCGTATATAGTTGATTTTCTCGAAGGGTCTGAAGCACGGTCCGTAGATGCTCAGTGTGTTACTGCATATTCTTCGAGTAGACGAGTATATCGTCGATAAAGACTACTACGAACTTGTCGAGGAATGGTCGAAACACTCGATTCATCAAATTCATGAAAGCAGCAGGGGCGTTCGTTAGGCCGAACGACATTACCAGGAACTTGTAATGGCCGTATTGAGTGCGAAAGGCAGACTTCGGCACATCGTCCGACTCAATCTTGAGTTGATGGTAACCCGAACGCAGATTAATTTTAGAGAACATCGTGGGTCCTTGCAGCTGATCAAACAGATCGTCTATGCGGGGTATGGGGTATTTGTTCCGGACGGTGGCTTTATTCAGCTTGCGGTAATCGATACAAAGACTCAATGAGCCATCCTTCTTTCTGACAAACAGCATAGGCACTCCCTATGGTGAGATGCTAGGTCGAATGAATCCCTTGTCGAGCAATTCTTGCAACTGTACTTTGAATTCTTTAAGTTCTGTAGGGGCCATTATGTATGGGGCTTTCGAGATCGGTCGGGTATCGAGAAATGTATCGATAGTGAACTCAATCTCTCGATCGGACGGTACGCCGGGCAGCTCGTCCGGGAACACATCTGGGAGTTCTGCTACAACATCGGTCTGACCCGCGTTTGCACCATCCTATCGCATGTCTCGAACGGAAGCTAGATAGCCTTCGCACCCAGAATACAGCATCCGTCGAGCAGATATTGCGAAGATCACCATGCAGGTTGGCAATACCTCACCACACGAGTAGCAGAATTCAGGCACTCTAGGTATGCGAAATGTGACCCTCTTTTCAGTGCAGTATATGGTTGCGTTGCACGGACCGAGCCAATCCATCCCCCGAATGATGTCGTAGTCCTTATTATCTAGAATTATCGCATTAAAACTGATCTTTTGACCACCTATACAGATGATTCCGTCTCTGCAGACTAAATTTGTAAGTAGTGGCATGCCCGACGGTACGTTAACCGTGAGATCGAGACCCAACGGTGTCAGGAAAAATTGGTGCTCGGCGGCAAAGTTCGTCGTTATAAAACTATGCGTGGCACCTGAATCAAACAATACACGAGCAGGTTTATTATTGAATCGCAGCATACCTGTCACGACTGTGTCAGATGCGAATGCTTCGTCTCGAGTCATGGTATAGACGCAGCCCTGAGCATTGGGGCGACGGTCTTGGCCATTCTGTTGTGCGGTCGGTGGAGCCCGAGGTGCTTGGCCTTGGTTCTGATGGTGTTATTGGGGGCGCTGGTTTGGCTTCTCCAGACAGTTGCGTGCGATGGTCCGTTCGGCCGCTCCCGAAGCACGCACCGTTCTTTAATCGACACTCGTTGGCCATGTGCCCCTCATTGTGGCAGAAAGTGCAGACTACTCGATCCTTTGTCTGGTTACCGCCTCCGTTGTCGCGGTTTTGACGCTTGGGTGAGTTGTTGCCTCCCACATTACTATGGCATTTGTTATTAAAGTGAACTATGCCGGTATAGCAAGAGGATACTCGGACTCCAGATGGAGGGCATGGTTGAGTGCCTCGCCTACAGTTTTGTATTCAGGCACCGAAATGTGAGCACGGATAGTGGAACACAGGCCCACTTCAAATCGTCGAGCTCGACTTGCAGTGGTAGGTAGATGGTCTCCAGCAAATTTGGCTAGTTTGTTGAATTCAGCCGCATACTGTCGCACTGCCATTTCCTTGCCTCAACTGCATAAATTCATTTTCTGCTGTAGAAAGATATTCGGTCCCGAATGCATTTCTGAATGTAGCCCAGGAGATCGCCGTCGTCCCGTCTTCACGTCGAATAGCCGCTTCTGCACAGTCCACCAATCGTGCAAGTTCATTCAAAGTAGAAGATGAGCACACGCGACTTTCTTCGAGTCCCCAATACCCAGAAGCTCGAACTTATCTTTCAGCTCCTCCAACCAGTCGATCGCCACCGAGGGATCTTCTGTGCCGTTGAAGGAAGTACGACAGCTTTTTGTGAATTTTGACACGTCGAAGTTAGAACTTCTCGGTACCGCAGGTGAGAGCATGGGCACCTCCGGTTCAGCTTCGTTGGATCGAACCACAGGCTCGGTCATGGCAGGCGTCATCGTTGAATTGTTGTTGTTGCACATGACCAATTATACAATTTGTTGGAGGGTATTCAGCTGCTACTGCTGTAGCTTGAATTATGCCTCAAACCGATTCTCGAATTATGTCTGACGAGCCTCCTCTTGCGGACAATGGAGCTCGTTTTGACGTTGCTGCATTTCGAGCATATGCAGCATACGTTGTATCGGGTCGCCGGAAAGTCCGGCTACGGTAGGCATCATTCCCGTTGGGTTGACGGATGCTCGGGTCTAGAAGTACTCGAGCCGCTGGAAGCACTCGTCTCGTCCTCTGCCCGAGCTTCCGCAACTACAGGGAAAAGAAAGGCAACTCTCGTTAGTTTCAGAAATTGTCCTGGGTTCAGCGTATTGAATAACTCATCTCATCGACATGAGGTCAACGGTTGAAGACTAAAACTCGACACTGGAGGCCAAGGACGTAAAGCCGTGCTCTGATACCATTATTATGCCCGATTCTGTCAAATCGATAGTCGTCCCCGGGCGTGATGCCGTGCGAACCTAATTTGCGATCGCACAAGGCATAGTCATAAGGTAATCCGAGACACGAGATCTAAGAGAGTATACAGACAAATTGAATCACATATTAAGTAAAGGAAACTTTGATCTTTATTGATAATGAACATCTTTTATAGACTCCAGTACAAGACTCATGCCGCGCAGGCTACAACATGTATCGATTACAAAAGAGTGCCGATGAGATAGCCGTTCCATACATTGCACACATCCTTCAATATACATCAATGTACTCCAGTGACTTGGATGGGAGGGACGCTGAGCCATCTTCCTTGGAATGTTGAGAGCCTTCAAAAATGAAGGTACGGGACAAGTCTTCGACGTGTGGCCGAAGCTTCAAAATCACGAACGTCGTCGAGCTAGTTGGCGCGTCCTTCCTGGTTCGCGAGACCTGCAAAGAGCGAGGATCAATACGATCACATGTACTGGCGAATGGCTAATTAAAATCCAAGCTCTGTATTTGTTTCAAGAAGTTTCATAAACATGTTAGCTAGCTATTTCTATGATCTTTCTAACCATCTTGCTCGATTTGCATGTGAACATGTTTTGAGGCAAGCATATGAGATTGTATTACATTAAGCAACTATCATATTCATCCTGTGCCATGTGCATTTGTTAAGTAGTGAAAGGATGTGAAGGTTACCTGCAATGTCAAGCCATTTCGGACTATAGCTTGGTTAGACGGTGACCCTTTCGCGGCCGGTAGCGAGCCCTGTGCGAAAGTTCCCGCATAACCTATGCCGATGAAAAGGCTGGCGCTAGCTATACTCGTTCCTCCCGGGCCAAAATCGGCCTCTTGGCGCTAGCTATACTCCAATGACCGTTTTCTCTTGAACTTAGTCGATTTGCTTACTTAGCCGTATCGTTGCGATAAACGTTAATCGATTCATTCATTGTTTTGCATAGGCTAAGTGGATGTGCATAAGAACGCACGTTTTCTATTTTCAATAGCGGCAGTTTGATAGCTAGTGTTTCGTGAAGAATCGTGCCATAATTTCTTTGATTCTATACTATTATGACACGCATTCCTTTAACTTATATTGATTTTAAAATAGAGGGACGAGACAAAGGAGGTCAGCCACTCGCCTTAGCCTTGCTTCAAGCGAGCGACCGGTTGGCTGCGCTGACGTCGCCTACGCGATCACCTGCAATCGCATAAGCAACTGATTAGAACACTGTGTAATTCAAGGAAATTTGATATTAATGTGAAGCTCGAAAACGCAAGTCACAAAACCCATTCGGAAAATATTCACGAAAAACACATTCACGAAAACCAAAGCCAATGCCAAATCAAGTGCGGCATAAAAATCAGAGCAATGGAAGGTCTCTCCCGACTGAGCAATAGAGCCAACCCTTGAGACGCAACCCGCTGAATATGGGACTTGGTTCCGAAGAAGCCATCCCATAACGTGGAATGGATCTTAATTCAACCCTTCCCGTTCAATCGACTCGGCCGATTTTGACGTATCGGTCCTGACCGAATTGATAGCGACAGTGTTCCTTTCTCGTGCACCCCTTAGACGAAAATGGGGCACGATGTAGGGATGGGGTACTACAAGGGTGATGGGTGATGGGTAGAGAGAGAGTGTGTAAGAGTGATATAATATATATATATATAATAGATTTTTGTAAAGGAGGATATTTTTGTGTAGGGAAAAGGCAAATACAATAATAGTGTATGGGCAGTCATGATAGGGCATACACCAAATTGGTTTGGGTGTTGGGCCAAGTTTGGTTGAGTTGGGGCCAAGATTTAATTAAAATAACAATTTAAACCAATTGAAAATCATGGATGAAATGGGAGCACAAAGAGATCAATTTGGTGGCACGCAAGTGGCACATGCATAGTAGACTCAAAACAGGCCAGGACCATATATTGGGTCGACTGGATTGGACCGATGTCGGGCCCAGAAATTAAGTTGGAAGTTAAGTCACGAATTACGACAGATGATAAATTAGTCTAAATTGACACGAAAGTTGTGCAAAGCAAATGGAGCACAAGGAAACAAGTTTGAGTGGGACACGATATATCAACATGAAGATAATCTTGTCTACTACAAACTTAGAGAAGAAAGTTTTCAGAGACTGGCATCCCTGATGCTCTAGAAATCAAAGTCACGGTAAAGAGCATTTAATGATCAAAATTAATTAAAAAAATAAATTATCGAAAATAATTCATTTAAAAAATTCAAAAATAAATCCCTGAATTTTAGGGGGCTTACATCCTATCCACCTTATAAAAATTTTGTCCTCAAAATTAAAGGTTGGTAGTGGGGTTAAAACATGATAGAAGATTTAGGCAATATTTTAGGCACGATCCAAGAATGACGAGTTTTGCACGATCAAGATAATCAATTCAAAATTGTTCAGGCAAGATGATGAATTTTGGCACGATAGAATCATGATACGAACAAAATCATATGTGCACGATTTCAGAAATAAGTCAAGTAATTGGGGCACGATTTTAGAGACGATTAGAGAATCAAAGATATAACTGAATTTCAAGTACAGGGTGATCCGTAGGACTTAGGTTGATGGAAAATCAACCTGAAAGTCGCACATGCTCGATCAAGATGAAAATCTAACCATGACCAAAATAAGGTTTGGCATGGTTGAGATGAAATTTCAGACACAACATAATCGAAGTCAAGGTCTTATAGACCCGATCAAGGATTAAGGAGTATGATTAATAAAATCATGAAATACGATCCAAGTTCGGACGTGATTAAAATTGGAAATAGTCTAAGTTCACTTGGTACGATTTAGAGGCAAGGCAATATGTATAGTCATGATCGTTAAAATAATATCAAGGGATTTAAAGTCGTCTTAGTCATGCCAGGTCATCTAGGCACTACTAATCAGATAAAATTTATATATAATCAGGAAATCAAATCAAGGTCGAAAAGAGTTTAAGCACGAGTGTTCAAAATCCAAACATGATCAAAATCGAAAGTTATGTCACGAGTGATAATAGCATTGAAATCTAATTACGATAAGAAATTGTCCCAACACGATCTAAGTTGATCGATTTTTGAGTAAATCAAAATTTGGACAAGATGGAGAACAAGATCATCGAAGCCTGGGCACGAGCATCCAAGGATGGAAATCTGGGTCATAATTGAATTTAATCCAATTGAGTACGATCCAGGATATGGATATGATCAGAGATATGACCAAAGTCGATTGGTCGCAATCAAGGGAGTATTAGGATTTAACGATATTAAAAACTCATGGGATGATTCAAAGATATGGAATAAGTCCAATTCCTTTTTGATAGAGAAAGCAAAAGACAAGGTTTCATAGGGAAGCCAAGTTAATCATTTCTCTCTGATACTATCAAGTTTATCTGGTCATCATTGGCCAATCACACCTTTAATCTCACAAGTCCAAATATAAAAACCAATCTTATACAACTACTACCAGAATTTCCCTTCCATCATGAAGATTGGACCTTGTCATGATACCATAGTCCAGATCATAATTTCCAAACCCTAATCAAGGAGTACACTCTTCACTAACTCTATACTATCCACTTAATCATCCTTAAATCCGAATTCTTCCACCTTGTCCTAAATTGATCTGAAACCTCTAGATCAAGTTTATAATATCCTTGAACTTGTTCAAATCACGCTCCTTGTGTTATTCAAATCTAATACCACTAGGATTTATAAAACTTATTCTTCCATTACCAAATCAACCTTCATATTTTCTTCATCATACACTTTCAAATATCAACCATCTCAATTAATAAATTATATCCACAAAATTCTTCTTCTTCTTCTTTTTTGACTCAAAATCCTTGTGTTCTCTATCCTCTTACCAATGCCTTGCCCAGTTTCTTACCATCACCACATATAATTAAAATATATTCTCCATTATTAAATTTCAAACTTCCATAATAATCTCTGTGTGAAATACCTCGAGAACCAATAACATAAAATTATCCAAATTCAAAAATGTTTAATCTCGAATATCCTTGTCAGGTTTTAAACTATATCCACGAAATATAAATTTTCATACCATTAATGTACATCCTATTGTCCTTCTCATTTGAAATCCTTGAACTTGCTTTCCAAGTAATTCTTCCACGAAATCCTAGTAACTCATTTCTAAACTGATTATATCGACCCCTTGGTTTCAGTTCTAACCTCAATCATACTTCTATCTCAAAATTCTACACTAGATCCAACATCTCATATTCCTACCAAGATACCACTTGATAATAAATCCGCCTTTCGAACGAAATGATTTACGATACTTCCTTAACCTTTCCAAGGTAAAAAGAAACAAAAATTTTCAAATGACTTCATAGTGTAGTTGACAGGAATAGATAAAAGACAAGTGATTAGTGTAATCAAAACATAATTAATCAGGATGAATGAAGTAATGACAAGATGAGGAAATCATCATATGAGGAGAAAAGGAATGACAAAACAAGAAATAATGGTAGGAATTGTCCTTGATCAATAGGTCAAAAGAAGTGATTCAATTTAAGATGTGACCTGATAACCATACGTCTATCCAGAATCATGTTGCCAGAATTTTTGCCACGCTAGTAAGCATAGCTGCAATAAACGATGGAGTCCATAACTTTGGAATACACGCTATAATTATGTCATCTAGATTCTTTACCACGCCAACCGGTATGGCTGCAAGAAAATCTAAATTCTATAACTAGGATAGTATATCCAACATCAGGCTCCATGTCCCTGTCGTGCTAGCTAGTATGGCTGCAATAAATTCTAAACTCCATAAATAAAGTAGACATTTACCGTTATCATCGTCCCCATCAATATGTTTATCAGGATATCTTAACTCAATTCATAAAAACTGATTTTAGATACAAAGTCAAAGTCAACAACAAATGAACATCAAGATTCAAAATTCAACAACGAATCAAGGATAAGTAAATTGAAACTAGTAGAAATAGATTCCAAGAAAGGATTTAGAAGAAGGTTCTCAGGGGATGTCCCAAAGGTACTATCTAGGCCAAAAATCTAAAAGTCTGGAATATTATCTAAAACAATCTCAACCTAGATGGTATATAAGTTCAACTTCTATATTCTAGTTCCTTCTGGGGTCTATGAACACATCCCAAAGAAGAATAAGGTTCGATACGGACAGATATCTCAAAAATCAGGACTGATAGAAACTAATGAGAATAGATTGAAAAACATTCGAAATAAGATTCCCGGGGGTCATCCCTGGAATCTATCAAGAGTTCCTAATATATGACTGAGTACCAAAATCCTAAAATATTCCATGACTCAACCTTAATCCTAGGGCAGGCTCATAGTTCTACAGATAAGCTCAAGTACCACTACGACTTCGCATTAATTTGCAAAGACAGACCTGCATGGGCCACCACAAAAATGTGTCACGACCCGCACCCGAATATATGGGTACGAATACGTGGGCCATGGCCAGCCTACGCCGCAGTATCGACGGTAGAGCGCTGTCAAGTACCTGATAGTAACTACAACATCTAAAGATCCATAACTATAAAGGTACTCATATAACATCACAAAAATTAAGGAAGATAAGACAAGAAATAATAATAATATCACTAGAACAACTAGAATCTACAAGGATCATAAATGACATAAATGTGTCGGAGGCATAAACCGACAAAGAAATAAGAATCTAAATAAGAAAGAATGGCCTAGAGTTCCCAGAAATAACTCACTGTAAATGGAACCTCGACATCTGTTACAGCTAGCATCATCCTGTAGTCCAATAATGTTTGGCATAAAAATTCTAATATTTGTCAATGTATCCAGTCAGGATGGGAACGAGCACATCAACTAACAACAGTTCAAAAGATATGACAAAAGCTACAAGACTGTAAATAGAGAGTATATACAAGAAATCATAAAATATACGTGTGACTATCATGGTAAAGTAAACTGTAAATCTAGAGTTAGAACAAGACAAGTAAAACTGATCATAGCATGTACAAGAATCAAAATTATCTATCTAAGTGTGTGAGTAATAGCTACAACATGGGCAGCTTGGTAACTTGCACAATAGTAACAGGCCTGGCTAATCATACGTGGAGTGTATGATCAACACTCACAATCAACCTATACATAATGGGTGCATAATAGGAATTGACCATATATCTACACTAATACTCTTTGCCCCTGACTAGTATAGTGGATCCAACCATGACACGTCATGACACAAGATTCTCCGAGAAGGTAGCAAGTCTCCTCGAGAATCGTGTCTACACAATGCACAAGGAACAAGGCAAGACTTGCATAATATATACCAAAAAAATAAGGAATAACATCTCATGCCGGGATCCAGACAAATACCAATCCGTGTGAACAATATGTCAAGAACAAGTATATCTACACTAAGTACATGAATTATAACAATTATCGTAAATTGGAAAAGTTATCAGAGAATGTACTCGCCTGGGGTCCTGCTGTCAATATGAATCGAGGCTCAGAGTGAAGCCGCAGACCTAAGGATGAGATATACAAGAGTCCATTAGGCTTCAAATGGTGTATGCTATGAAATCTAGGTCCAACTAAGTCAATCTAAGACAACTAAGACAACTGGGTCAAACTAGTTCAAACTAAGGTAAACTGGGTCAAAGGTGGACTTACAGTTGACTTGGTCAACTGGTCAACTCCAAGTCCAATCTAGGTCAAACTAAGTCAATGGTCGACCGACAGTTGACTTTGGTCAACTGTTCAACTCCAAGTCCAATCTAGGTCAAACTAAGTCAATGGTTGACCTACAGTTGACTTTGGTCAATTGGTCAACTCGGGTCAAATCTAGTCAAACCTAGGTCAAATATTGACTCTACTTCGACATTCAGTCAAAATTGTCAACCATGGTCAAACAGGGTCAAAGCTAGTCTCTATAAACATCTACAGGGTCAACATATCAATTTCAGTGCTTGTGAAATCACTAGATGATCTCAAAATACAAACAAAAGGAGAAAGACTATAATAATAGGGTAAAAACCAACAGATCTTGTTGGATGGTGAAACAACCATCACCACCGTGTCCAGAATGATCAAATCAGCTAGGATAGCCTAGTCCAATTTGGACACAAGGGCAAAAAGTAATTTCGGGTCAAAATGGTGTCCGTATCGGACCCACTTTGTACCAAAAAATGTGCCAAAATAAAAGTTCTCAAAACCTAGCAAAATATATTTCTACGAGTCCAGAATGACGATACGAACTCAACGGTATATCCGGAATTGGATTTCGATGAGCCGATCTCAAAATGACCCGTTGACCCGGATATTGAAATCTGATTTGTACGAAAATACGTGTCGGAGCCAATGTCCACAAAACTCAGCAAATTATATGTCAACGAGTCCAGAATGACGATACGAACTCAACGGTATATCCAAATTAGATTTCGATGAGCCGAAGTCAAAAAGACCCGTTGGCTCGGACTATGGGGCCCACCTTGTACCGAAATACGTGTCGGGGCTCACGTCCTCCAAATCTAGCAAAATTTATATGAAAACGTGCCAGAACGTTGCCACGAGTCTACTGATGATGTCAGAAATTAAATCCGGAGTCCCGGGTTCAAAATTAGGATTTTACAACTTGAAATTACGAATTCGGACGGCCAACTTTGGCGTCGAATTCAACCAACCAACCAAGCTCACAATGAAATAAAACTTGAGAGACATGAAGAGGGTTATACTAGCTATGTACAGGAACTGGTAACACACCAGACGGAGCTGCGATGGAGGAGATACGAGCCGACGAAGTTGGCTCCACAAAACTGTCCAAAAATTTAAAATTTAAATGGTCAACTTGGTGGCCGGTTTTGATGTGTCAAACGAAAAAATTAACGGACGAAACTTGAGGGAGAGGTAGAGGGATATATCGAGATTGTGACAGAGCAAAGATTTCGCCGATCCAATGGTCAGATTTCTCAAAAATGTGTACCAAGTCACTGCCTCGAAGCACGAATTTTGAAATTTATTCCGAGCGCGTCACGACGGAAATCCATGCCAAACGCACGAAACGCGAAGGCGGCGCGTCCGAGAGGATGGTAGCCGCCAGGAGGTCGTCGGGGGTCGCCAGGCCGGAGGGAAGGTTGCCTACGGGGGCGTGTGGCCGGCGATGTGCGGATGCTGCTGCCATGCTGCGACTGCAGCTGCTATTACAGCTGCCATTGCTGCTGTCGGCTACTGCTGCTGCAGTTGCGGCCACTGCTGCGCACGGCGTTGTGGCCAACCAATGGCGTCGGCAGCCCAAGGAAGAAAGAAAGAGAGGAAAGGAGGAAGAAGGTGGAGGTGGTGGTAGTGTGATGTTGATGATGATGGAAGTGGTGGTAGTGTGATGTTAATGAAGATGGAAGTGGTAGTGGAGTCGGCTGAAAGAGGGAGGAAAGGAGTGCTGTGATGGTAGGGGGTGAGGTTTGTGTGTGTAATAATGGGATAAAGAGAGAGAGATATATGTGTGTGTGTATATTACATTTAGAAAGAGAGAGAGAATGAGAGTTATTATTTGAAAGAGAGAGAGGGAGTAGGCCGCCACATAGGGGGGTATAGGAGTGTAGAGAGAGAGTGAGGGTGATGGGTGATGGGTAGAGAGAGTGTGTAAGAGTGATATATATATATGAGCGATGGGTTCCCTCCTGACCGATCCCTCTCCCCCCTCCTTCTTCCCCTCCTGGCCTGCTCCGCCGTCCGACGTCCCCGCCCTCCGGCCAGCCGACTCTGACGCCCTCACTCAGCGCTCACCGACGACATCGAGGTCGCCACCGCTGCGTGTCTCCATACCCCGCCGCCTCTCCTCCTAAGGCGGGCGGCCTCCATCGTCCATCCGGCTGGACCCCGACCGGCCGCTCCCGCTTCGGGCTGCTCGCCGGCCCCCCCGCTCCTCCCTCCCTCGATTCTGGGATCTCCTCCCCCTCGGAGTTCCCCCTCGTCACCTGCCGCTTGCCCGCCAGAGTCGGAGGGCTCCTCTGCTCGCCTCCTCTTCTAGCCGGGCTGTCCCGCCATGCCGTGCCCCCCGTCTCGGAGTCGTATGGCGTGGGTCTGTACGAATCGGGAGGTAGAGATGGTCAGACCCCCGCCGTTCGATCCCGTCGGTCGGCGACCCCCCTCCCCTTCCCCCCTCTGCGGTTTCTACTCCCTTCTTCGTCTCTCTGCTCGCTGGTCACAGGAGCTCGTCGCCCTGGTCGACCGCTCCTCGGTTTGCTTCGATAGACCCACACCGCGATGGCACCCCCATGTGCTGGCCCCCCTGGGCCGAGACTCTCCGCCATCCTCTGTTATCCTGGGTGCAGCGCTTCTTGCCTTGCCGTCGGCCGTACCTCCTCTGCGGTGGCCTCATCTTTCCGCACCCGCGTCCGTCGACCAGTCGACGCGGTCTCGGCAGGCACGCCCTTGGTTCTCCCCCGGTGGCTGTTCAGCCGCTGGCGTCCCATCCGTCCTGTCATTCCTTGTGGGCCTGCATCCTCGGGGGGAGCGCGCCTCGAGTTTTGAGCGTTGACGCTCCCGCCGTTGCTTCCTCGGATGGCCTGCGAGAACTCATGTCGCTCATTGATATCTCGTTGCTTTGCGTAGGGATTTCTAATCCCCCTTCTGTGGGCCCCTGCCTTGTGGAGCAGCACGTGGATGCCCCCCTTGCTGGATCATGAAGCGCTTCTTTGCGCAGGACTTCCGAGCATTCCCTTGCGCTGCACGTGGGCCCCTCCCATGTGGCAGCCTCCTCTAATCTTCCTCCAGTGCAGTTGGCTCAGCACAGGTTGGCCCCCCCTCTATGGGACCCACGGCTCCCCATTCTGCCTCCTCTAACCTTCCTCCTGCGCAGTTGGCTCAGCACAGGTTGGCCCCCCTCTCTCGTGGGACCCTCGCTCCCCAAGTTGCCTCTGCGCTCCTGATGGGTCTATCCCCCTCCGTGGGCTCACAACTTCCCGCACCTCCACCTCCGCGCCTGACGGACCCCATCCCCGCCACCCCATCCTTGCAGATGTATGCGCCCTCCCGTTGTGCGTCTCGCGGTTCCCTCTCGGCAGCCCCTGCTGGGTCAGGTACCGGTTCCCCAGCTGTCCTGCGAGGTTCTCTCCCCTACAGGCCTTTGCCTGCTCGGGTTCTTCCTTGCAAGCCTCCTTTCCCCGGCAGTTACCGATGTGGGCATTCAGGCCGACGACCGCCTCTTTCCCCCCCATCCCGCGGTGCTCTCCAGCTCCCCGGCAGATCCCCTCTCACTCCAGGCCCTTCGATGTTGTCCCCTCCTCGAGACGCGGATCGCCCTCGCCCTCTGGCCTGGACCCTTCAGTATCCAGAACCCTCCCCAGCTCCCTCTTATTCGCGGATGCCCTGCGGCCTGATCGGATTCGGTCTGGCCCTATTCCGGCCGCGAAGTAGTCCTGCCGGACGTCACTCTGACGCTTCCGCCGACGAATACCCTATCTGGGTCCCCTTCTCCTACGAGAAGATCCGCTCCCTCTCTTCCCCCTTCATCAGGACTTTGGTACTCAAGTTCGGATCCGATGCCCTAAAATTTCTATCGTTCGGGAGGCCATCACCAGATGGGGACTCTCGGCGACATTCCGGATTGCTCCTCTCGACCCCAAACACCTGTTTCTTCATCTTTCCTCCGACCAGGACTACAGCAAAGTGTGGGTGAAAGGTACGACCAAATTGACACTCAGTTTGTCAAAATTGTCAAATGGTCACCGAACTTTAATCCCAAGATCGATTCGACCATCATCACCTCCTGGATCACCCTTCCCAATCTCCCCCTAGTGTGCTTTCCTGCTGCAGCCCTTAAGAGGATCGCCAGCTCTTTCAGTCCTTGTGGCCATCGCCGAAGAAACGAGAAACCTCTCTAAATAACTACGCAAAGATTTGCGTAGAGCTGGACCTCGCAAATGAGCCACCCAAACTGATCGAGATAGAACTCGAGATCAGTCATTCAGTTAAGCGCTGGTTTACGACAACAGCATAATTTTCTGTCAACACTGCCAGATGTGTGGCCACTCTCTACAATACTGCTTCCGCGTACACCTAGAACTCAAGAAACCTGTCCCAGGAAAGCGCGCGATACAGGCACGGTACCCCCATCTCCGCCCCACAATGCAGATCCCCTCCAACCCTCCATCTCCCGCTTGGAGTTTCCGTCCATACCGTTTCTGTCTCCGCACCACCCCTTCTCTCGCTATCACTCTCCATAATTCCTTCGGAGCGCTAGACTCGGACCCAGCTGATGGCGCTCCAGAGACGCCGGTATCCGATTGCCTCCCTAACCCCCTATCCCTTCACTCGCCATCACTCTCCATAATTCCTTCGGAGCACTAGACTTTGATCCGGATGATTGCTCTCCAGATGCCTATCTCGGTGGCCTCCCTAACCCCCCATCCTCTCCCCCTACCGGCCTCGCACTCCTTCCCTTCCAAATCCCCCCATCACCCCTACCTCCCCCGCTGCTCCCCCCAAGCCTCCTCCTCCGAACTAGTGATTCCCAGTGTTCAATCTTCGGCCAGTCTCAGATCGCACTACATCGTACGGTAGCCGGGGCTCCGTCCCTGCCGATCCACCTTCCCCATGCCCGGCCATGGTTCCCCTCGCCCGCTCCGGCAGATTTTGGCAGCTCAGAAAGCGGGTTTCCTTGATCAAGACAATCCTCTTTGCGCACTGGCGGAGTGAAGACTCTGTGACTTCCCCTTCGGCAGCCGCAGTCGTTTACTCGAGTTCGGATAGGGCTCTAGTACCGGTCAGTACCAGCCCCGAAAACACAATCTCAAGAAAAAGAAGAAATCCAAGAAACAAAGGCAGCGTACGCGATGACCACGAGATCCGCCACAAATTTGCAAAACACCCCTGCCTCCTCCCTTAATGCCTAACTTCTTTCTTGGAATGTTCGAGGCATTGGGAATAAACAGACTTTGAATCGGATCATCAGCCTTACCAAATCCAATCGGATTGATTTACTTGTCATTACTGAACCCAAAATACCCCACAAAAGAATGAAAGAAATTCAACTCAAGCTGGGATTCCCTTCCGCGATCTCCGGATGTCACGACATTTGGATCTTCTTGCCGCTGATTTCCGCTTTGGCATTACTAACGACTCCCCTCAGGCCCTCTCCTGTTGGGTAGAGCATCCCGCCTTCAAGTCCCGCATCCTTCTTTCGGCCATCCACGGTAGCTGCAGCATCCCGGAGCGTAGAGTTCTTTGGGAGCTTCTGTCGGGGCCCTCCCTTCCCCACGACGATATGTCGTGGCTTTGCATCGGAGATTTTAACACAGTATCTTGCAGAGAGGAAAAATCCAGAGGTCGTGACCCCCCTCATTCGGCCATAGGACTTCAACAACTTCGCCTTAACCGCCCACCTTTCGCTATCCCCTTCCACGCAACCAGTTCACTTGGTGCAACATGCAAGATGGATCGCGTAGGCAGTACTCCCGCCTTGATCGTGCCATGGTGAATGACTGTTGGTCGGATTTGGGATTGATCAGTAATCTGTCGCACCTGAACTCCACCGAATCTGACCATTCCCCCTCTTTCTCGAGATTAACAACCCCATAACCACATCAATAAATCCTTCCGCTTCCTTGACTTCTGGCGCCACCACCCCCAGTTCATGCACATCGTGGAAGAGGCTTGGGCTTCTGTCACTCACCCGGATCCTCTGGTCAGAATTGCTACCAAACTCAAAGCTACTAGAAAAGCCCTTACGGCCTGGAACAAAATTGCGTTCGGAGACATTTTTTAAGCCATTAAGGATGCTGAAGACGATGTCACCCGTGCGGAGATCGATTTCGCGTCTTCAGTTCCCAGGAGAATCGTGCCTCTCTCAACCTCGCCAAGGCAATCCTTAAATCTAGAATCAGGGTTGAAACAGAATTCTAGAGACAAAAGGCTAGATTAACCTGGGACATGGAAGGGGACAAGAACTCTGGCTTCTTTCACAAATGCGTCAAAGGACGCAGAAGCTCTCTTAAGATCCATCGCATCCGTGACAAAATGGCCAACTTCTGGACGATCAGGAGAACATTCAGACGGCAGCCACGAACTATTTCTCCAACATGTTTGCTAAAGAGGCCGTGGTTAAAGATGATGGATTCCTGTCCGAGATCCCCTCCCTGATTTGCGACAGGGATAACGAGAGCCTCCGCACTCCCCCCTCTGTCGAAGGTTAAGACCGCTGTGTGGTCCATTAATGCTAACAGCACACCGGGTTCAACGGGGTTTTTTCGAACATGCTGGGACACCATTCGGTCCGACCTCTGGGATGCCACAACCGTATTTTTTCAAGGAGCCACGTATCCGAAATCTATATCCTCCGCCCACATCATCCTCATTCCCAAGAAAGACAACCCGGAGACCTTTAAAGACTTCAGACCGACCAGCCTCTACTTTCACCAACAAAATTATTTCTAAAATCATCGCCTCCAGAATGTCGGACCTCCTCCCCAGAATCATCTCGAAAGCAAAGCGGCTTCGTCAAAGGTCGTTATCACCGATAATATCCTCTGGCACAAGAAATGATCACTTGCATGAAATTCCCGTCCAGGGGGGAACGTCGCTATCAAAGACATGAAAAAGCATACGACCGTCTTGACTGGCAGTTCATGATCTGGGTGTTCAGAGCCTTTGGTTTCTCGGAACCTGTTATCGACATCATCTTTAGATCCATCAACAACTCCTGGTTTTCCACCGTCATCAACGGCCAACCTCAGGGTTTCTTCAAAGCTACTCACAGTCAGACAGGGAGACCCCCTCTCCTCCACCATTTTCATCATCACGGCCGAAGCCCTGAGCAGAAACCTCAAAATCATGCCGCGATCTCCTGGATTCCAGCACTTTCACACAACACCGGTTGCCCTCTCATAACTCATCTTGCGTACGCGAACGACATCATCATTTTCTCCGCTGGCGCTATTGGAGCCATTGAGGTGGTTATTAGAACTCTTGCTAACTACACTCGATGCTCTGGCCAGAAAATCAACAGCAAGAGCGTGATCTACACTCATCACAAAGCCGATAGAACTCACTCGGATGTACTGTCCACCATGACCTCCTTCTCCAAAGCTTACCCCCCTTTCCTGTACTTAGGCTGCCCGTTGGTGTACGGTAGAGCGAACTCTGGCATTTTTGACCACATGGTGGGCAAGATTTGCCAAAAATTGCGGGCTGGCACAACGCCACCCTTTCCCCAGGGAAGTTAATTCTCATAAAGCACATCCTATCCTCCATCCCCTATACACCCTAGCTGTGTGCTCGCCCCCCATCAAGTACTCCATCTATTGAATCTCCTCGCCAATTTCTTTTGGGGTCATCTCGAGGGTAAGAACAAGCATCACTGGGCCAGTTGGGCTACCATGGCCAAACCTACTGAAGAGGGTGGTCTAGGATTCTGCAGACTTGCCCACATGGTCGACGCCTACTCGACAAAATTGTGGTAGAAAATCCGCTCCGAAAACTCGTTCTGGACCAGGTTCATGAGAGCGAGATACTCCAGATTCTCTCACTTAACAGAGGCGTCTACCAACAACAGATCCTCTACATCGTGGCGGTGCATCATCCGCGGCTGAAACCTAGCGAACCGCACTTGCGCTTGACACTGGGCAATGATCATTCGTAGGCATGCAAGGAACGCTGGTTGGGAGACGAGATCCTCAGGACCAACGCTATTACTCCACCGTTGTGCGAGATCCAGATTTATGGGATGATGACGCGTCAAGGTAGAATTGGGATAGAGTTCGAGATTGGCTTGGCCCGGCGGCTATGGCGAGCCTGGGTGCTTCTCATCTGTCGATCAATGATGCTTGACGTGCTCAGATGGTCCCCCAACCTGGGTGGCGTCTTTACCCTAGCTTCGGCCAGAGACATCATCAGAGACACCCAAGTAACGACCTCCCTTCCGCCAAGTTTTGGCACTCGTGTATTCCAGCGAAATGGTCCATTCTCCTCTGGCGTGCTGTACGTCGAAACTACCCACGGACGATGCCGTCAAATCCTTCGGCTTTAGTCTGGCGTCCAGATGCCACTGCTGTGTTGATCACCAACTAAATCCGTCGATCACGTTCTTCTTGCTGGTGAATGGCCTCCCACATTTGGTCGCACCTTCACTACAGGTACAAATTGGTCCCCACAACCGGGGCATCAACGATCTGCTGGCCAGCTGGAACGCGTCTCACGGGCATCAGATCGTCGCTGCCGCCGTATTTTGGGTATTATGGAAAAACAAACAAATACAGTTCAAGGGCCTCAATTACCGCCTCCTCAATTTACAGAGAGGTGGTTCGACAAATCTTCAAAGAAAGAGACGTTGCACTCACACCTCGAACCAGTTTTGGGCCACCCTAGACTACTAACAGGGGTAGGGGCGCTCTTTCCTTGGGCACTAGCTTTGACCGCCTAACCTTCTGATGCTCGGTCCAGTTATAGTTTTGTGGGCAACACTTCGTGTTTCCTTCTTTGTTTTGGGTCGTTCTTCGCGCGAGGCGCTTACTTGTATAGACTCGGCATTTTGCGCCTATCATTCAATAAGAGTTTTGTTTCCAAAAAAAAAAGAATATATATATATATATATATATATTTTGTAAAGAGGAGTATATTTTTGTGTAGGGAAAAAGGCAAATACAATAAAGTGAGCTAGTATAATGAAGATTATGGAATTCAAAATTGGTTGAATGTTTTAGAATTTTAATTTTAGAGGGAATTATAACTTGGGAAGATATTGTAAGTGAGCTAGTATAATGAAGATTATGGAATTCAAAATTTGAGACTATTTGAAATTCTATGACGAGATAGAGGAAGTTAGAGTACATTTATAATCATATTGGTTTTGTTAAATTTTTAAAGGGGACATGGTACGAAAGTAATTTTTGGAAAGAACGATTTATGATAAGAGGGATTACATAAATATTGATGATATCAAAGGATTAAGGAGTTTATTACCTGCTTAGGAGGTTGCCTTTTTAAGGTTAATGTTAGGGTTGATCGAGCTTAGTCATTGATTGGTCGTCATATACATGATCGTAATATAAACTTAAACCATCTAATTTTTCTGTTCTAGTCGATCAAATGAAATATTCCCATTGAAATGTTCGTCTCCTCATCGAATATTTTGTTGCATTCTCGTCCCAAGAAGATCGTACATCTATTCGAATAAACTCTTTGCATTCCCTTCTCCATACCTACCCTAGTTACTCCTAAATTTCGAGGACAAAATTCTTATAAGTTGGGTAGGATCTAAAATCCTAAATTTCTACTATAGTTTTTTTATTTTTATAAATTTGGTAATTATTTTGAAATTTATTGCGTACAAGTTCGCGTACTCGTATTTGTATGTCACGCGCGAATTATGTTTTGTATTTGCCGTCGAGTGCGAATATGTGCGAGGTACATATATTTGGAATTTATTTTTTTATAGAAATATAGCTTTCAATATATATGATAATAATATTTTGCATGAAACTGTAAAGAGCGCCATAATAGAATTTTTAAATTCGAATAATTTTATATGTCATAAAGGATATTTATTTTATTATACAAATATAAATGGTGGCTTTGAAAACTATGTTTTGAGGCAAATATTCTTTTGCATATGAAGTACACGAATTTAAATTTATTTGAAATTATTTAATACTATTATTTTATTATTTGGAAAAGATACGTTTAAATTAGTTTATCATGAATAAATCAGTATTTGATTTTATTAATTTTTTATAATTTTCGAATTTAATAGAAAGATTTACTAGTTTAAATATTGGAAAGATATTCATTTTTGATTCAAAACGAGATTTAATTAAATGATAGTATTATTTAAACGGGGTTTAAATTATTCTATTCCTATTCTAATGGGATTCCTACCTCCTATAAAAGGAGAGGTACATGCCCTATTTTTCTCATCCAAATTCCACAACCCAAGAATAGTGCATCGTGCTATGTTCCACGCCCATCTACTATATTTTCTATTACATTTATAACCCCCAACAGAACCCGACCCCCTCTCCGTCGTGTCGGACAGCCCCGACACGATGATACAAACCACCAGCGTCGTCTCCTCCTTCCTTCTCCGTCATCTGCAACCCCTGCTCCTCGACTCCACACAGAACCCTGCCACCATAGCGGCAGCCGAATCCTTTCCGACAACACCCCGACACCGACAATACACAAACCACCATCCAGTCACCCCGTCCCCGACTACAGTCCATCATCACCACCTACGACTATCATCCTAACTCTAGCCCAGAACCAGGTCACTCCCTCTCGCCCGGCCAACCAGGGCCAACACCACCATCATCCCAATCACCTTGGTCGTACCACAGCCACCAAACACAGAACCGGACGCAGCTACCCCGCCACCAAACCGCCACAGCCTTAACCACCGCCGTCGTGGACACCGCGACAGAGGCCGCCAAAATTTCCCCACCCACCATCACCAACTACCATCACTACCGCTCGTGGCTGCCCCCACCGGTCGAACCGACAACACAACCGCCAAATCTCCAAAAATGAGCGAAACCCTAACCCTAACCTGATCACGACCTCTTCGCCGCTCCGAGCCCCAGCGACTCCGCCATGTCAAGCTCTCGATGCGGCTGCGAGTCAGCGCCGGTCCGCCTCCGCGCGCGACCGCCCCCTTCTGTGCGGTGCCGACGACCGCCCTCTCCAGATCCTCCTTCCTCCCTCGCGGAGCCACACCGCCGCGCCCAGGCCGGAGCGCCGGCACCGAGCCCTTCTTTCTCGCTCCTCTTCTTCTTCAGCTTGATTTTTTCTCTCTCCTACACATTCTCACTCTCCTCTCTTTCTCTCTCTTATTCTCAAAAATCGATGAAAAGCAGCAGAGCTGCTATGTTTTTTTTACTTTTCTTTTTTTCTTGTTTTATTTTATATTTTATTAGTTATTATTATTAGCTTCCATTAGTATTCTTATTGCATAATTTTGTTACAAGTATATATATATACATGTATATTATAGTGAGTAATATTATCATGATATTTATTATTATTTGTTTATTTAATAATGCTATTGTTATTTATTAAGGTATAATAAATATTTCTAAAAATATTTTTACCAATAAAATATAGTGTTGACGTAAACTTGTAGTTTGACAAAGATTAGGTTTTGAGCCAGAAATAACTTTCTAGAATTTTCAAGTATTTATTTAAATATTTTGATCCATAAAATACAGTTTCCAAAATAGTTTGACAAATAAAATATTGTTTTAATATAAGAGATATTTTCCAAAAAGTTATTTATTTAGTTATATATATAGGAATTTCTTCGATTATCAAATCTTGTCCGTGGCTAGTCATATTCCTATCTTATTGCAAATCTCGGACTTCCTTATATTGTCCTTAGCTAAATTGACTATACTGGATTCAATGGCACTGTCCGTCCTATCATTTGAGATTATATTGCGTAGTTTTGACATCTATGACTATTTTTGTGCCAACATGATCATATCGCTCCAAACAACTCCAATTAAATCGAGACCTCTAATTCGAACATGGCAATTGGACAATCAGAATGGACAAAATATCGCACCACATCAGGCGACACACCTGGCAAGATACCTTGCCATATATTCAGTCTGTATTTTATTACATATCACTGTTCATTATTTCCAGTTATTATAGTGCTTGATTTACTACATGCTCAGTGATTATTAGTTTACTTTGTTACTATCCTTTGGTTGCACATGAACCTAGAGTTAAGGGACTACCATCTGTAATGTATCGCATATACCTTGATACAGTTATACCGCGATGATGTGTGAGATGGGTAGCATTTAGAGTTCTTGTGTGTGGGCTAATCCTCATGCGCATGCGTTAGGCTAACTGCTAATAGAGGCATGTTAGGAGACTTAGCATTAGCAGAGGTACATGGTCGTGGATGCGACTTGACAGGTATATTGGGTGGGGAGAACAATACCTAAGTATGGCTTCTTTGCACTTCCCTGCTTACCTGTGTGCTCCGTCGGAGACGCGGGCTCCAGATGCCCTCTGACAATTTCCAGATCGTTATAGACGTAGCCCCTTGCACATGATGCCCTCTGACGATCTTGGATGTTACAGACGTAGGCCCCTGGTGCCCTATATGGGAACTATGTCGATCCTATTTACAGCCATGGCTCATGCGTTGAAGGTTTGTTCTTACTGCATAAACACATTAGAATGTCAGATAAACCCTCGTCAATGTCATATCACCCCGTTCCATTTGTAGCTTGGGACAATATTGCATCGCGGTATGTGTACTACTCCTTGTCCTTGTTTGGTCGTAGGGGTAGTCCACTGTTTCGGTGATGAGGTATTGGATCTTGTTACGAGTGGGACTATATACTTTACTTGTGATTTATGATTTAGTATATATATTCAGTTATGTGGCATGTTTATTGTATCTTGTTACGTCCCTCTGAGGACCTGGTTATCTCGCTAGGTGTATGCTCTTGTCTTTCGCAGGTGTTCTATCCGTGGCCATGATCATCTCTATTTTTTCGAGGATGATTGCACTTTCATCGTCTTCGCTTCGCTCGCCAAAATCTTTCTTTTATTATTTATTCTTTTTATAATTGGTAGTGGATTTGTCTCCTCCCAACTACATGTACAAATGACAATTTATAGTTGATTATATGACATCTGTTATCCCTTCATATTGTGGATGAGATTAGTTTTGTAGTTCTACTGCATTTTACAGCTTATGTATTCATACGAGGATTCTATATATTGGAGTGTACTTCGTATGTATACAGCTGGCATGTGTACGTTCCTAGTCCTACGTATTTTGGGACTGGGACATTACATATTTTTGTGTGGCCCATGCAGGTCGAGTTTGCCATTTCGGTTACATGACTGTACCGAACGGGCCTGCAATATAGGATTAGAGTTTAGAATCTCATCTACCTACTTGATCCTTTCTTGACTTCAAATTCCGAGCTCTCGTTCGACCTTCTTGATTTGCATCTTGCTTGACTCCTTCTACGTAAATTCTTAGTTTCGTGCTTAGTAGGGGCGATTTAGGTAGGGGTTGGGGTGGGCTGGAGCCCACCCCAAAAAAAAAATTTAACTTGTTTTTCCATATAGATTTTTTATTTTCATTTTTTTGTGAGAGTTTTCTTACATCTAGCCCACCCCAACTTACTCTAGCCTACCCCAATATACATTTCTGGATCCGCCCTTGCTTAGTAAGGTGACTACACTAGTATATGCTCATAGGCAATTAATATGCATTGAGATTTTATTTGAGTTATAAAGCATTATTTTCCTAGAAATATGATCTTATTAGTTTATTCCAAGTTGGGTAGTAGCATATTTTGCTTTCAAAAGATAGTTGGAATTTTATTTTGACATTACAAGGTGGTATACACAAGAGGATAGCTAGATCGAGAAAACAAATTGATTTGTATTTGCGTTTTGATTTTTGAAGGTGTTTAAACATTTATGATTATCGAGTTGTAGCTATACATTTTTGGAGGGATATAAACTTGATTTGAAAAAGGATCTTAATTTTTAAATGTTGAAGTAGGATTACGATTGACCAAATTTTGAGGACGATTGATAAATTTTGGAAAAATGCTTACTTGAATTAAATTGTGTCATATGATCTATGAATTATAAAGTTATTTAAAATTTAGATTTCGAGTTTAGAGCCTTGATTATGGGAAAAAAGAAGAGAAAAGGATTTTTCTTTTGAAGGTTTTAGAATATTTGTGACTTATTGGAAGTTTAGATATAAATTTTGAAAGATATAGAATCAATCCGAGTATCTATTTAGATGCTCAATTTTTGTTTGAATCATGATTGATAAGACTATTTAAAACTTGAGCTTACATTTTGGGTTGGTTATGATATGCTAAGAGTTATCTCGAGGTTATTTGAAAAATTTTAAATTTTTGTTTAACTATGATTTTATGGAAGTTTAGTAAAAAAAAAAGTTGACGACTGATAGAATTATTTAAATATTGAGTTTTATTACAAGTTTGGGAAAAGTTATCAATGATATGATGAAAAGTTATTTAGATTGATTAAAGGAATTTACTTTTTAAGTTATGATTATGTTGGACGATTTAGAATGAATAGAAATTATGGTAGATTTTTGAGAGTTTTGTGAAGGCTCGAGTTCAAGAAGTTAGATTTGTAATGATGGACATCCAAGGTAGCCATAATAAGATAGAGTGGTCCACATTAGTGACATATCACCCATGGCCATGATAGTTGTAAATAATCAAGTATAGTTAGTCATCTACTAAACTATGTGATCATATCTCAACCTTGACCCACTCGACCTTCCCTTAAATCTAGATCTTTTATCGTGACCATCAAATTATTTGAAACTTAGAAATGATAGAATCATTCCTGTATCCATACCCTTATCTATGAGACTATTTTCTCTCTAGAAACTGTGTCTCTAACTTATCTTAACTTGATCTACGAGATTTCCTAAATTATCTTTATTTCGTGCTCTATCTTTTATTTTTGTGCATTAATTAGTACCTTATGAAAACCCACTTTCTATTTTGATCATTTGGCATTCCCTATCGTGACTTTGATATTTGGAGCACAACACTAGACTTTTCCTCCCACAATTTACATGTAAGACCTAGACGAGCTCACCTTCATGTAGGTATATCATGTTCCACTAAAACACGTCTCTTGTACTCTATTTTATGGTACGACTTTCGGGCCATAAAGACTCAACTATAACCCTTACCATGGTACCGATATAATTTTGACTACATATATGGACTCAACATCGACTCAAATTTTCAACCCATACATGATTGTGATCTACTTAATTCCTAAAATGCTTAATCTTGTGTTTTATCTTGATCGCCTAACCATTGTCCTTTATTTTTCATTTACTTGGACGCATAACATCTTCTTTTTGCAATATTATCAACCCTTACTTCTATCCCTTCCAATTAATTACTTTGCTCATATTCACTATGTTTCCTCCGTGGTTATGTAGCCTTGTTCCTTGTGTGATTTCCTTGTGCGAATATGAAATTTGATCACAACCTTTCTGTTATAAAGGAACCAGATTAGAAAACTCCATAGAAGAGATTAACGACATAATGGTCAAAATAATGGTGTGATAAATCCAAATAGATGAAGTAAGAAATGTTATATTGTGTTTAATAAAACACTCAAGGGTAAATAGACTTCTAGAATTTCAAAATTTGTTTTGAGGTAACTAAATACCGAGTAAAGAATCTTCTAAAGTGTTGGTGGTTTAAGAAACAAATTTATATATTAAATTTATAGATGCAAAATTTTGATAAAGACAATGTTTCGTTGCCTTCGGTAACATATAGTATTATGATGATATTAGTTTTCAAGGATAACCAATTGTTGAAGAAAGAAACCTTTACATTTTTGATGCATGGAGAATTAATTTCTAAGATGATTATGACTATGAAGTTAAGATGAGTTTCATTTCTACCATCAAAAAGAGGAGATTGTTGAATTCAAACTTTCGAGAGAGACTAATAAATAATTTAGAAAATTTTCAATTATGATGATAGAAGATCAAATTATGAAGGTATATGTTAGTTTTCGAGATTTATCAAACATTGAAGACGGACTTTTATTTTGGCACCTATGGATGCATTGTACATTGACCAATAAATAGAAATTTGTAGTAATAAGATTTAACTTTTACTTGGGCCAAACTGGTTGAATGTTTTGGAATTTTAATTTTAGAGGAATTATAACTTGGGAAGATATATGTAAGTAAGCTAGTATAATGAAGATTATGGAATTCAAAATTTGAGACTATTTGTAATTCTATGACGAGATAGAGGAAGTTAGAGTACATTTATAATCATATTGGTTTTGTTAAATTTTTAAAGGGGACATGGTACGAAAGTAATTTTTGGAAAGAACGATTTATGATAAGCGGGATTACATATATATTGTTGATATCAAAGGATTAAGGAGTTTATTATCTGCTTAGGAGGTTGCCTTTTTAAGGTTAATGTTAGGGTTGATCGAGCTTAGTCATTGATTGGTCGTCATATACATGATCGTAATCTAAACTGAAACCATCTACTTTTTCTGTTCTAGTCGATCAAATGACATATTTCCATTGAAATGTTGCTCGTCTCCTCATCGAATATTTTGTTGCATTCTCGTCCCAAGAAGATCTCGTACATCTATTCGAATAAGCTCTTTGCATCCCCTTCGCCATACCTACCCTAATTACTCCTAAATTTTGAGGACGAAATTCTTATAAGTTGGGTAGGATGTAAAATCCCTAAATTTCTACTATAGTTTTTTATTTTTATAAATTTGGTAATTATTTTAAAATTTATTGCGTACAAGTTCGCGTACTCGTATTTGTATGTCACGCGCGAATTACGATTTGTATTTGCTCGTCGAGTGCGAATATGTGCGAGGTACATATATTTGAATTTATTTTTTACAGAAATATAGCTTTCAATATAGATGATAAATATATATTTTGCTTGAAACTGTAAAAGAGCGCCACAATAGAATTTTTCAAATTCGTATAATTTCATATGTCGTAAAGATATTTATTTTATTATACAAATATAAATGGTGGCTTTGAAAACTATGTTTTGAGGCAAATATTCTTTTGCATATGAAGTACACAAATTTAAATTTATTTTGAAATTATTTAATACTATTATTTTATTATTTGGAAAAGATATGTTTAAATTAGTTTATTATGAATAAATTATTATTTGATTTTATCGAATTTTTTTATAAGTTTTCGAATTAAATAGAAAGATTTATCTAGTTTAAATATATTGGAAAGATATTCCATTTTGATTCAAAATGAAATTTAATTAAATGATAGTATTATCCAAACGGGGTTTAAATTGTTCTATCCCTATTCCTAATGGGATTCCCACCTCCTATAAAAGGAGAGGTATTGCCCTATTTTTCTCATCCAAATTCCACAACCCAAGAATACTGCATCGTGTTTTGTTCCACGCCCATCTACTATATTTTCTATTACATTTACAACTCCCCCAACAGAACCCGACCCCCTCTCGTCGTGTCGGACAGCCCTGATACGATGATACAAACCACCAGCGTCGTCTCCTCCTTCCTTTTGCCACATCCGCAACCCCTGCCCTCGACTCCACACAAACCCGCCACCACAGCGGCAGCCGCTCCTTTCCGACAACACCCCGACACCGACAATATACAAACCACCATCCCAGTCACCCCGTCCCCGACTACAACCATCACCACCTACGACTATCATCCGTAACTCTAGCCCGGCACCACCAGGACACTCTCGCTCGCCCGGCCAACCAGGGCCAACACCATCGTCATCCCAATCACCTTGGTCGTACCACAGCCACCAAACACAGAACCCGGACGCAGCCACCCCGCCACCAAACCGCCACAGCCTTCACCACCGCCGTCGTGGGCACCGCGGCAGACAGTCGCCAAAATTTCCCCAATCCACCATCACCAACACTACCATCACACCGCTCGTGGCAGCCCACCGCCGTCTGAACCAACAACACAACCGCCAAACCTCCAAAAATGAGCGAAACCCTAACCTGATCTCGACCTCTTCGCCGCTCCGAGCCCCAGCGACTCCATCGTGTCGAGCTCTCGACTCCGGCCGCGAGTCAGCGCCGCTCCGCCCTCCGTGCGAAACCGCCCCCTTCTGTGCGACCCCAGCAACCGCCCTCTCCATATCCTCCTTCCTCCCTCGCGGAGCCACACCGCCGCGCCTAGGCCGGAGCGCCGGCACCGAGCCCTTTTTTCCCGCTCCTCTTCCCCTCCTCTTCTTCTTCAGCTTGATTTTTTTCTCTCTCTCACACGTTCTCACTCTCCTCTCTTTTCTCTCTCTTATTCTTAAAAATCGAAAAAGCAGAGCTGCTATGTTTTTTTTACTTTTCTTTTGTTTTCTTGTTTTATTTTATATTTTATTAGTTATTGTTATTAGCTGCCATTAGTATTCTTATTGTATAATTTTGTTAACAAGTATATATATACATGTATTATAGTAAGTAATATTATCATGATATTTATTATTATTTGTTTATTTAATAATGCTATTGTTATTTATTAAGGTATAATAAATATTTCTAAAAATATTTACCAATAAAATATAGTGTTGACGTAAACTTGTAGTTTGACAAGGATTAGGTTTTGAGCCTGAAATAACTTTCTAGAATTTACAAGTATTTATTTAAATATTTTGATCCAAAAATACAGTTTCCAAAATAGTTTGACAAATAAAATATTGTTTTAATATAAGAGATATTTTCCAAAACAGTTATTTATTTAGTTATATATATACGAATTTCTTCGATTATCAAATCTTGTCCGTGGCTAGTCATTTTCTATCTTATTGCAAAACTCAGACTTCCTTATATTGTCCCTAGCGAAATTGACTATTCTGGATTCAATGGCATGGTCCGTCCTATCATTTGAGATTATATTACGTAGTTTTGACATCTATGACTATTTTTGTGCCAACACGATCATATCTCTCCAAACAACTCCAATTAAATCGAGACCTCTGCAATTCGAACATGGCAATTGGACAACCAGAACATGGCAAAACATCGCACCACATCAGGCGACACACCAGACAAGATACCTTGCCATTATACTGTTTTATTTTGTCTGCATTTATTACATATTACTGTTCATTATTTCCAGTTATTACAGTTCTTGATTTACTACATGGTCCGTATTATTAGTTTACTTTGTTACTATCCTTTGGTTGCACATGAACCTAGAGTTAAGGGACTACCGCATGTAGTGTATCGCATATACCTTGACACAGTTGTACCACGATGATGTGTGAGTTGAGTAGCATGTAGATGTTCTTGCGTATGGGCTGATCCCCCATGCGCATGGGTTAGGGCTAACTGCTAATAGAGGCGTGTTAGGATACTTAGCAGTTAGTAGAGGTACATGGTCGTGGATGCGACTTGACAGATACATTGGTGGGGAGAACAATACCAAACGTATGGGCTTCTTTGCACTCCCCTACTTACCTGTGCGCTCCGTCGGAGACGCAGGCTCCAGATGCCCTCTGACGTTTTCCAGAATGTTATGGACGTAGCCCCTTGCACATGATGCCCTCTGACGATCTTCGGACGTTACGGACGTAGGCCCCTGGTGCCCTATATGGGGACTATGCCGATCCTATTTACAGCCAGTGCTCATGTGTTCAAGGTTTTTTCTTACTCACTACAACAGAAATACCTTTTAATGACGGCTAAAAACCGTCATTAATGACAAACCATGACGCTTTTTTTCCAAAAAAAGCGTGATGAAAACGGGTGTTATAAATATTTTTTAAAAGCGTCATGAATATGATAAGTTTCTGCTACACTTATTTTCAGCGTAGTTTGAAAGCGTTATGAATAGATAATCTCTATAAACTCAATTCAGCACATTTATAACGCTCAATTCTGCACATTTATATTATTTTTCAAAAAATTATAGATCAATGTTCAATGTTGCTCAATTCGATTTCAAAACATTCATTTTGAACCATATTCACAAGAAAACATCTAAATATCATAGAGTACCATTTAATCCATTTAAAATATATACATAATATATACCATCTTCATTACATTTTTTCAAAATAGGACATCCACCGGACAGCCCACAAGATCGCCTCGATGGTCCGATCATCCTTCGCGAAGCTGACATCCATCGGACGTAGGTGCCACAATTCACATCTATTCCTGAAGAGAGAAAAAAATCCAAGGTTCTTGATGGGGTCCCTGTGGTACTCCGTGGAGGCTCTCGTTCTGCAGGTCATGGAAAACCCTTGGGCCTGTCAGCTTCTTTCATAGAAAAACAAAACAATTGTGAACATGGAAGAACAACTTGCCCAGTTAACCAACTTGGTAAAAAAACTCAGTTTCTAATTTCTGATAACAATGTCCAATATAAGCTATTTCTGAAGTATGTACCTAGTAAAACTTTATATTTTTGGAACAGTTCTAACATGTCCATCATAAAGAATATACAAGGTAGCAAAGACAATATGAATTAGCAGAGATAATAGGGACCAAAAGTCCATCATAAGGAAATACAAGGTAGCAAAGACAATAGAAGCCAACTGTCCATCATAAAGAAAATTTACTTTTGTCAACATGTAATCTGGCCTACTTCCCCAACCAGGTTTGATGCTCCATATCTAAAATTATCAAGCAACCTTGTGAGTGTAAATAAACAAAATCAATAAGTAAACGCTGCAGTAATGCATTAAACCTTTCTTCAAAAAAACTAAATGCATCATCCACTGACTGTATGGAACCATCTCCAATGCCACCCACAATGTGTTTGCCTTCAAAAAAACTAAATGCATCATCAAAGATTTGCCTTCCTTTTCTTGCCTATTTTCTCTTTTACATTTTTATTTGTCCATCCAACACTAGTAGAGCAACAAAAGGGACAGATCTGGACAATAATATAGCCCGTAACTCATGAGACTTACGAGATTTTGGCCGAGGATTTACAACCTATGGTCAATACCGGGGAATTAATTTGATCCTTCCTAGTAACAATAACTTGCTGAAATTATAGATATATGATCAATTATCTATGTTTAGGTAGTCTTATCAATTTCTTATATAGGGTCCCTTATCTAGAGATCCACTTGTTATAAATGAAGAAGTAAAAACACTAACGGCTGTGTTTGATTGGGCTTTTTTTTCATGGAAAATATTTCTACCACAAATTTTCCACCAATTGTAGTGTTTGATAGCTTAATTTTCCATGGAATTATTTCCAAAAAACTATCATTTTCCATATCTTGCATGAATTATTTCCAAAAAACTATCATTGATGCAAAATACTAAAAAATTCCACAAGATACATTCTGGGAATAATTATACAAGTGGTACACACGAATTCAATGACAAAAATAAGAGAGAATAAAATGTGTATCGGATTCCAGTAATAGATGATGCGTGATCCATTAAATGTAAGTAATTTCCACAGTTCCAATATCATTATGTATGATTACTTGATGAAAGGAGGGTTACCCCTACAGTTGCGGAAGCGGAATAGACAAGGGTAGTTCCAACAAAATGATGAACATAGATGAAGCCAAACAAAGTTAGACTTTTTTTTAAGGAGACCCATTATTCCAAGATGAACATATCATGAAGCCAAGACCAAATTACACCAAAGGAAGAAACTTTTTCTGTAAGATATAGTAACTGATCACCCACACTGAAATTGGGTAATTGAAATTAAAAGATCCCTTAGAACAGAGAATTATAGACATCTCTGTATAGAATTATAGACATCTCTGTAAGATATTGAAATTAAAAGAGCACAATTAGAACAGAGAATTATAGACCTCTCTGTAACATATAATAATTGATCGATGTGCATAATAACCAAAATAGGAAAAATAAGATAGAAATCTAAATATCAAAGGGCCAATCAAAATATGGAAGGTAGAAAGAAATAAAACATTATAATGTGTTCCAAGCTATATTTTAAGAGGTATGAATATGCAGAGTCATATTGGCAAAAATCCATGTGATATGTTCTAAGCTATAAGACTTTGTACAATCATATTCATATAGATAAATTTCAGAATGCACATTTATTTGGGTTAAATGAACGAGAACTTTACCCAGTTTTATTGAAAAACTCATTTAGTTTATCCCATCTGCACATGTTGAGAAAACCATCAGTGAAACCAAACGGACCGTGGTCTGTCAATCTGAACTTTGGACACTTTGGACGATTCTTGCCGATTTTGTAAATCACCTGGTCTTGCAGTGACCCTCCAATCCTTGCCCTCAAAGGGGGCATAGTCTTCTCGGAAGAATTCTTCGGGTTAAGCCTGAAAGCTGAATTTAATCAAGATGTAAAAGAACTGTATATTAGTTGAATAAATATCCCAAAGTACATAATTATCACAAGAAATATTCACCTGCCAATGCAGTGTTAAGGAGTGGATTTGCTAAATCCTGCAAGTAAAATGAGACAAAAGTTTAGATTTGCAAGTAAAGTAGATTTTGTACCACTGACAGTGTAATATTTTAACCACCATATGTTTTCTATGAAAATAATTATAACTATGAACTTTGCCACGAGAACAAAATATTAACAAATTCATACATCTGGATGACAATCTATGTAACAAAAAAAATAAGTAATCAAAAAGGGCGGAGGTGGCCTTCGGGGTCGCATGGGGAATAAAAGGGTTTTTAATTTCTTCAAAATTAGGGATAGGGTTTTGGAGTTGGGGGAAAGGAAGGAGAAGAAGAGGAGAGGAGGGTGTAAGGAAGAGGAACTGACCCATGAGGGCTTCGGATCCGAGGCCGGCCGGAACCGATGAAGCGGCGGTGGTTGCGGACCCACGACATCGACGACGCCGGAGGAAGGAGAGGGAGAGCGCGGAGAAGAGGACGAGCAGAACCCTAACGTCCTCCTTCGCGTTCTTGTCGATCGCGTACGCGACGGCCTCGAGCTTGTCCTGGAGGGCGACGAGGAGCGTGAGGCCCTCCTCGAAGATTTTGGATCTAGGGTTAGGGTTTTGGAGTTGGGGGAGAGGAGGGAGAAGAAAGGAGGAGAAGGAGAAGATCAGAATGTTTTGGGGGAGAGGCGGGCTATAGCAAGGATTTTGCCAAAAATTGAAGTTAAAAAATATACAAGTTTGCCACCGCTCTAAACTATTAATAACGCTTTGTTTTATAAACGTTATAAAAAGCCCAGAATTAGCCCAAACCGTCATAGAAAAAAGGTATTTTTCAACTTAATAACGCTTATGTATCAGCCGTCATTAAAACTCCTTGTCGAGCGTCATTAATAGGTCTTTTTGTTGTAGTGACTGCATAAACACATTAGAATGGTCAGTAAACCCTCGTTAATATCATATCACCCCGTTCCATTTGCAGCTTGGGACAATATCGCATCGTGGTATAGTGTACTACTCCTTGTCCTTGTTTGGTCATAGGGGTAGTCCACTGTTTCGGTGATGAGGTATTGGATCTTGTTACGAGTGGACTATTTACTTTACTTATGATTTATGACGTAGTATATATATTTAGTTATGTGGCATGTTTATTGTATCTTGTTACGTCCCTCTGAGGACCTGTTATCGAGCCAGGTGTGTGCTCTTATCTTTCGCAGGTGTTCTAGCCGTGGCCATGATCATCTCTATTTCTTCGAGGATGATTGTACTTTGATCATCTTCGCTTCGCTCGCCAAACTCTTTCTATTATTATGTATTTCTTTTCATAATTGGTAGTGGATTTACTCCGCCCCTACATGTACAAATGATAATTTATAGTTGATTATATGACATCTGTTATCCCTTCATGTTGTGGATGAGATTAGTTGTTGTAGTTCTACTGCATTCTACAGCTTATGTATTCATACGAGGATTCCATATAATGGAGTGTACTTCGTATGTATACAGCTGGCATGTGTACGTTCCTAGTCCAAAACGTATTTTGGGACTGGGGAGTTACATGGACCGATGTCGAGCCCGAAAATAAAGTTGGAAGTTAAATCACGAATTACGGCAGACGATAAATTGGTCTAAATTGACCCGAAAGTTGTGCGAAGCAAATGGAGCACAAGGGAACAAGTTTGAGTGGGACACAATTATATAAATAAGAATATAATCTTGTCTACTAAAAACTTAGAGAAGAAAGTTTCCAGAGACTGGCATCCCTCATGCTCTAGAAATAAAAGTCACGGTAAAGAACATTTAATGATCAAAATTAATTAAATAAAAATGAATTATCAAAAATAATTAATTTAGAAAATCCAAAAATAAATCTCAAATTTCAGGGGGCTTACACCAAGTCTCACTGTCATGCCCCAGTACCCAAATACGGAGGTAGACTAGGCCAGCTACTCCATATAAGGTATATAAACGTCATACAGCGATCGTGGCTGTCATGAGGCTAGGGGGTGCATGCTACATTCAAGTCTCCTATGGTCCCACAGAGCATCTATGTCTAAATCAATCAAGAAAGAAGCAACAAATAATGAACATATAAGATAAAGCAGTAGAACGTCCCCGATGTTCATCAAAACGATCATGAGGAAATAGCTTTATAAGTTAGCTAGCCAGAGATTCATGGGTACATAATCGTAATCAGCTGCAGTCTGATTTAATTACAATTATGTAAAAGGAAACTAATGTCCAGAACAACCGGCTAAACAGGTGTCGGTGGCTAAATGCCAAGTACAAAATGGAGATAACAGAGCGGTGAATAAGAAACTCACACATGGTCCCTGGCGCCCATACTCCTGGTGTGCACTATTGTTTGGGTAGAAGGCTGGATCCTCTGGAGCTGCTACGATATCTGGCCAAACAAAACCAGCGGGATCAGGCCCCGAATAGCATGTACTACAACGGAGCACATAATAAATAAAATAAAACCCAATGAGTGAATTAAGACCTGGGTCAAGAGTTATAGGCTTATACCATATCATCGAGGCAATACGCACCCTTAAAACCAAACAAGGACAAACATTGCCAATATCATACCGAGATAAGATACGTCATATAACCATGGTCAGGTTAAGGGCTTCTGGTCGCAACTTCGGTCCATAGCCTATTGCAACACAATAGCCCAACCCAATAAGCAAACAAGGACATGGGTTGGACCATGCACCACGATAGTCCATGTTCCTCAATTACTAACAGAAGAAACATATCACAAGCAAGTCAGTTTACAGACGGCCAATCAATCCTAAAGCTTTTTATGATTTGTCTGGGTTATCCCAGTAATGCAATATATAGGAATCCTCAGATCGTCGTATCCAAGCAGGGCTAGGCAATCCATTATATATATATATATATATATATATATATATATATATATATATATATATATTATATATATATAGACACGTAGCACTTTGATTATGCACCGGTCCCTTGTAAGGCTATCGTGCTAAAACATATAACACATAGCACGTAGGAGTCGGATATAGTCATCCACTATAGGTGGATGAATCTGTATCCGTGGCGGCCAACCCGACACATCAGGACAGGACCTGGGGTGACTGGTGACGTACGATTTCAATATTTTGTTCCCTTCCAATGCTTCTACTAATTTAAGTTGCTTATATTAAACCTATCTTGATCTTGGAATTACATGTCGTGGTCACATGGTCATCCTCATATATGTCATACCATAGTACATGTACCCTAAGTATGAATCCACATTGGCTCAAGGAGTCATAAATCTAGATCCATGATTAGTGTAATCTATCAAACAACAATTAATATACTACGACTATTACTGACCAATTACCATGACTGTGCTGGAAGATACGCATGTATTGACATATAACACCAATGTTGACTTAGCACGCAGAGTCACACCTCAGTGCACTCATTAAATAGCACCGCGGTGCATACTAATAGTGTACCTCAATACAAACTTAGAAAACGTGCCAGCACGTATACATGTAATCAGGTCGAAAATGTGGTTAAGTCAGGAAGTCACATGGACCCGTCGTGACATAGAAGTCACATAGGACACGTCTCAGACATTCATGGCACACTAAGGTCAGGAGAGAAAGTCAAGGTCATCCAATTAAAGTGAGACATGAAGATTCTTGAAGCCAAAATAAAGATCTACAACTTTTTTGTGTTTTTCAAGATTCTAGCTACAAAACAGCTCAAACGGGCAAAAACAGTCATTTAGGATAATTCGCGCATGGGCAAAAGGAGCATGGCGCAATGTGCAAGGAGTGCAAGGTGAAACGTGCACGAGGTGTAAGGTACACGAGGTGCACGAGTTGCAGGATGCACAAGGTGTACGAGGTGTAAGGTGCACGAGGTGCGCGAGGTGCAAGGTGCGCGAGGCGCAAGGTACGCGAGGTGCGCGAGGTGCGCGAGGTGTAAGGTGCGCGAGGTGCAAGGTGCATAAGGTGCAAGGTGCACGAGGTACGCAAGGTGCTAGGTGCACGAGGTGTGCAAGGTGCAAGGGGCACGAGGTGCAAAGTGCACGAGGTATCGTCCCTACCAACAAGCTTTTGGCCATGGAGTTTTAGAAACTTCCAATGTCCATAACTTGGGCTATGGGACTCGGAATTGGGCAAAATAAAGGTCTAAACTGAATGAAATTGAATTCTCTACAACATGGAACAAGTAATTTTCGAAAATAAGCAATTTTGATAGATCATAACCACGAAAATTCATAAAATTCTAGTTTTAGAAACTTATATCTACACAAAATTAGCCATTAAAATCAAAAACTCCAAGAACTAAACTTGTAGAGAATGAAGATATGAACAATCTAGACTAATAATATCAAAAAATAAAAATGTAAGTGGTCTCTCTTTTATGTAAGATGTACTTGCCTAAAAGTTCTTTGAGGAAGAAAATGAAAAGTTATGAGGAAGAGAGAGGGGAAGAGAATACACATAGTAGGATTGGGTTGGCTTAAGTAAACCCTAATCTTAAGCATGCTCTTAACCATTTTAACTAATGACATGATAAATGTTACATAATACAACTAATTAAATTAATTAAATAAATAGAATCCTAACCACAATACGGTCCAAAAATTTTATCATCGAAGCAGTGAGCCACGCCTACAACCAGACAAGGACAAGAGGTGGCACACTAATCTCGCACGAGATACTGTTCCATGTCATGGCCAGTTATATACATGATACATGCAATCAAGATACAGGTATCAGATACCATTCACAGGAACAAGTAAATTTTTACGTATTTCGGGAATGGGGAGTGACATCTCTACCCTCCTTAAACGAATTATGTCCTCAAAATTTCGATAAGGCTAGTCGAGCGTGCTCTCAGATCACGAAATACACTCAGGACATATAGCAAGCACAATTATCAAACAACACATGACACATGAACATATTACGAAAGAAAGAATAATTAAGTAAAATCACAAACAATAATCATACCCTAGAAGGAAAATGATCGGAGACATATGAATAAAATATGCCTCCCGAGTCAGTTGGGTAGGAATTTATCCTCGCGGTCCTACGCTGACTCCCAAAGTGGACAAGGGTCAATTATTGAGATAAGTCGGCACCAATAACTTAATCAAGAACGAGACTCTGTCCAGGACGTACTCTCACAGTCAGGACACATGATGATTATCACGTATCACATGATACGAGGGCAGATGAGTGAGACGAAAAGTCGCCTTCACTCTTCGAATATAGAACTCAAGGAATTATATGAATAATACTCAAAACATACCCACAATCTGACTGCCTTCGGCCAACCTCTGCTCAAACTACTCCAAATTCTACCTGCCTCTGATCCTGCTGAACCTCTTGCTGCTGCCTTCCATGGCCCTCTTGCTGCGCCTCTGCTGCCCTACAAGATGTTGTACATGTCGGTACATCTGAGCCTGCGTCGATAATGGTTGCTGGGCTAATGGCCTCACTGCTACTATTGGCCCTTGATACGGTGCAACCTCTGGAGCTTGAAACGCTTAAACTGTTGAGCTGGCCCTCCTGTCCTCTGTATCTGTGGGTAAGTAGCAATACGGTGGTCTGAACTCTCACACCTCAAGCACTGCCGATCAGCTGAATGACACACATTTCTAGTGTGTCCTCCTTTACCGTAGTAAGTACATCCCATGGGCGCCCCCTGGAGCTACTGTTGCCGTATTGGTGCTATCACAACTGTTGTGACTGATGATGTGTCACGAATACAGACGCCAGGTGCTGGTGCTGACGTCCGGGGTTTTACTCATCCTTCTCCTGCACTTTGTACATGAGACCTCTTCTGGCCTCCAGTCCTTCCTGACAACCTTTGTATAGTAAGCTCGTGCCTCCGAGCCACTGTTAATACTGCATCGAAAGTCTGGCAGTCGTGCCCATCTACCAACTGCAAAGTCTCCAAGTAAAGTCCCTGCTGGAACCTCATAGCTCTATCTGGCTCCGTCACCACCATCTTCTGAGCAAACCTACTTAACTGCAGAAACTCCGCTGCATATGTAGCTTCCCTTCCCGAAAACATTTTGGAAATATTATTTATTCCTTTATTTGATTTAATGGTGGTTTTTTTTTAAAATTTGTTTTTTATAAATAATTAATTAGTTAATTATTACAGTAGATGATTTTAATTATGATTAAATTTGGAGTACAAGGTGACTAGGAACCATGTCACAGATAGTAGTAGCGTGTGCTTTGACCAGTGTATTAGCCCTGGTAGGAAAGACCCAGCCATATGTGTGCTCTAACTAGGAAAACCAAGTTAAGTTGCGACTTAACCTCTAAAGACGTTTTAAATTATATATTAATTAAGATTATGATTTTAGGAGACTCGGTTGTGCCAATTTAGTCCAAACTGACCCGAACCAAATCCCAGCCTATGTAGGCATGCAGTAGAACCCGGGACGGCCATGTAGACATTTTATGTGAGTACAAATATTTTCTTATTTATTTTTAGGACTTGGCAAATACTTTCTAAATATATAGTTTATTTAAATGTTGTTTTAGAATAATTGTACGAATTTCTGGAGCCAAATAAATGGTGTGTTTGATGAGTTCACCGAAATATATTATTGGTTTAGTTATAGTGTTAATAGGTTTATTATTATTATTGTTATTAATGTTAATATTGTGGTTATTAAATAAATAAATTGTTTATTATTAATAGTTATAATTATTTTTTCTCTATCAAAGATATACATATATACCTTTATATAATATATAAATAATATGTGTGTGTATGTATATATGATATATTATATATTGGAGTTTGTGTACGGATATATAAATATATATTATAGATGCGTATACATTACGTATACATATATGTGTGTGTGTGTATATATATATATATATATATATATCATAATATATATATATAATATATATTATATATAATATATCTATATATATATATATATATATCTCACAAATATATATCTATATATATATATATATATCTAT
>JANAVB010030819.1:2176652-2336633 GCA_029216955.1 Iris pallida
CCATATTGCACTTAATGTTGTTTGTCCAAAATAAGTTAGAACAACGAAAAACGATGATGGCAAAAGTATATAAAGAACTAGTACTAGCAAGGTATGAACGATCAAGGTATGAACTAGCAAAATGTAAACTAACAAGATGAGATCTAACAAGATATAAACTGGCAAGATGTAAACTAGCAAGATATGAACTAACAAGATAATGGACTAGATAAAAAAATAGGAACCACTATGTGTGTGTGAAATACCTTTTAATACTTGAACGGCTGGCTAATACGGCACATCATACGATGGCTATCCACAATAAAAGGGTACGGCTAACTCATACGTGGGATGTATGACTTAGCTATCCACAATAAAAAAATAGTTGAATTTGTTCACGTACTTATTGAGTATTTCCCCTCCCGACTCTCTAACAATACATAACGGTCAATGATACACTAAGAAGGATACGATAACTACAGTGTCACAATCGTGTCTCAATGGAATATCAAGCAATGACTCAACCGAATATCAAACAAGAAAACTATAGAGTAAACGTTATAATGAACTAAAACATAAATGCAATATTATACTTGCCTGAATCCTTGCACAAACCGTAGCCACAAGTAGAGGATGAAGGGAATGTCGATCTAGAAGCTGTCAACCTATAACACATATCGTACCACGAACCGTGCACGAAAACCAAAAATCAATTCTAATGTTCTAGTTCTAAATTCATGGAATAGTGGCTAATTGGGTTACTAATCTAATAGCAATTAATTCTGGAATAATTCACTTAAAAATCTAATTTAAACTAATAATAATCTGAATATAATCTAAACATGCAAGTTTGGCCATCAAAAGTCATATTTCTAATTTTGGAAACCATGGCACGCAAATCGAGGTATGCCATTGACTAGTTAGTCAAATACTGTGAACTCTAGATTTTGAAATTGCACCTTATTAGATTTTAGCGCCACGAGTGCGCTGGAATCAACCGTGCCGCAAAATCACGCTTTGGTCAAAAGATATCGCCGTTATGGCTAATCGTAACCAAAACGGTGATCAACCGATCAATTCTGAGTTTAACAGAATAAATAAAATACTAGATGAACGAAATAATTTATGGGAAAATATATGTCATAGAACTCTCTGTTAGCTTTCCGAAACTTCAAACGGTTCATGATTTCGATTTCTGGTTCTCCCGAAATCTCAAAAACACCCAAACATGTCAAGTTTTGGAAAACCGACACTCTACGAATTTTCCAAAAATTTAGGAATAATATCTACAAAAATAAATTAAATATTCAGAAAGTTTACCTCAATACGCTTCCAAAAAAAAGGGCACGTAAAAATGAGGTCCGAGTTGACGGTAATTGTCTCAGGAAGCCGGGGAATCACCGGGATCAAACTCCAAAAGTCGGCCAAACAATAATCTAGGGTTTTTGAAAAAACCCCACAAATTATATATATATATATATAAAGGGAGCGGCTAAACTAAGTCGGTTGAGCGGCTAGCGGTTACATGTGTAAAATCCCTAAATTTCTACTATATTTTAGTACTGATTTTTTTTTATTTATACGTCGCATAGTCGTATGTACGTCGCGCGAGAATTTATGTTTTTTCGTATTTACTCGTCGAGTGCGAATATGTTCGAGGTACATATATTTAGAAAAATAGTTTTTGATTTTATTATCGGTAATGGTTTCAAAATTATATATATAATAATTATTTTTATTAAAAGTTGTGAAAAGTATCTATCGAGGTTGCCAAAACTTATTATTTTAGTTATTTATAAAAGGCTATCTTACTTTACTAAGTGGTAATTTAGAAAAACTAGAATATGTGAATATTCTACTCGTGTAAAGCGCATGAAAATTATTTCATGTATATTTTCAAAATTTATTTTTATTATTTATAATAATTTATTTAGCAAGAAGGTATTTTAAATATGTAAATATTTATGTTTATTTTCAAAATTATTTTTACTTAAATTATTTAAAGGGTATTTTGAAGATATTTCCTACTAATATTTAAAATATATATTAGAATTTTCGAAATTAATTATTATATAAATTTTATAAAAAGATATTTTGGATATATTTGTGATAAATTAAATTGTGATTTGATTTATTGATTTAAATTAAATAGTTTAATTTAAATGTGTAATTTATCTATATTTAAATAGGATTTGGATTTAGATATGAATGTAATGGTTTAAATTTAATAATATAATTATCTATTTGGGTTTAAATAAATCCTAGTCTCTATCTACATTGGATTATATTTGATTGAGTTACTTTTAAATCAATTTGAATTAAATAGTGAAAAATCTAAGAAAAATTAAAACTCTTCTTAATCCTTATCTAGATAAGACTTTTGTAAACCACTTGATTTTTTAAAATAAATATTTGTAAAATTTTTAGATTTTTAAATAACTATTTATTGACTTATTATATAATTTGTATTATTTTACATATATTTAGTATAGTGGTCATTAGTGAATTTAGTATAAAAATATATAAAGCTATTTTTCTAGTACATTAAGGATCTAAACTATATTATACAATTTCTTTTTCTCAAAATTTTAGGATTTATTTCATAACTTTTATTACTTTTTACTTGTTACTTATATTGTACACTATTTACATAATATAGAATAAATGTCAAATTAGTATTAGATATTTCAGCTTGTATAAATGAGATTAGATGAAGGTTGTTCAAATAAATATTAACTATAGTTATTATCTATAGTAATTTTAAATAATATTATAGATAATTTAGATAAATATAAACTATATTTTAAATTAATACTAATCCTACTTCTACTTGGAAAATATCTCTATCTATATCATATCCTAACAAAGCAAACACCAATTTATTTAAATCAAATTCTATCTAATTTAGGAGATAAATCTGAAATAAATAACTATATAAACCCAATACATCCCCCTTCTATCATCCATAATTCGAAATTATTTTTAGTCCAATAGAAACTCTAAAATTCGTCATTAGAATTCAGCCCCGCTTTTTAGTAGCAAGAGCAACTTGGAATGACGATATCTCCTAGCTCCGAACTCCGTTTCGCCTCTAGTTTTTTTTAAAAGAAGCATATCGAGGTAAGGTTTCCAAAAACATATTTTAATAGAAAAAATTCGTTCTGTAGATTTCTGTAAAACTATTTGAGTATTAGATGTCCGAAAAATAAACGTGTTTCAGTATTTTGCGATTTCGGGAGTTTCCGGAAATGAAAATGTGATCCGTTTAGTTTTTCGGAAAGCTAATACGAAAACCTATGCCATATCCTAATTATAGAATTTATTAAATAAATCTAATAGGTATAGTATTAATTATAATTAGATAATAGACTATTTTCAGCATCCGGAGATGTTTGTTTGAACCTTAGTTCCTCAGCAGCCGTTGTTCCACCTACTTTCCTGTCTGATCTTCACCACCACAGTGCTCAGGACCCAGGCAAGTATACCTTGCTAATTAACTGTCAAATTATTTATTTTCTGTATTATTTATTTTATTTTATATTGTTAGTTTCCTTTGTTATAAACTGCGCGTCCAAGCCATACTTGGGTGCAAGCGACTTTATTAGTCGTTACTTTATTTTATGCATGTTGACTTAGTGTTAGCGGACTACCATCTTGTTGGAGGATATCCTTATATCTTCCTTTGGCCATGACATCTACACTACACGGTTTGAGAAATTTTGTTAGGGGCATGACTTATGGACTGGCCATCTTTATTGTCGTGTGACGAATAGATCGTAACTGCTACGATTAAGGTATAGAGACTCGAGCAGTTACAAAACTGGGCGGGTCATGGACATGAATTGGTCAGTGAGGGAAATATTGGGGGAGGACAGTCGCTAGTGCGTATGGGAATCCAAACAGGTAAACCACAGTCTCCGGATGGAACTGTGGCAATTTATTTGCAGATACCCTCTGACGTTTTGGACGTTACGGACGGATACTGATCACTGGATGCCAGTTACGTACACATAGCTAAAATCCCACACATACGCATGAAAGTTGTCCTTTAAATTGCACATTAGGCGGTTAGAATCTCCTTTGCATATTTGTGTCTAGGATAGTCTTATATATATTATTTTATTATTCTGACAGTTCATATTAGCTTGTTCTTCCTGTATCTTGCTACGTCCGTCTGATGACCTGGTTTTTCCCTAGGTGTGTTCATGTCTTCCACAGGTATCCTAGCCAAGGCCGTGGTCTTCTCTATTCCTTCGAAGACGATTGCGCTTGGTTCGTCTTTCTATTTTATGGATTGGTTCTTGTACATTTCTTTCATTGAGATAGTTGGTAGTGGACTTTGTCTCCGCCCAACGATTGTATCATAAATATTCAAGTTGATTTTTATATTATTATTCTTTTCATTGTGGATGAGATTTAGTTTGTCTTGGATTACTACATTTTACAGCTTTTATATACATACAAGGTATTGTACTTCGTATGTATACAGCTGGCATGTTTACGTACTTGTTCCTACGTATTTTGGGACTGGGGCATTACAACATGTGTCGGCCATCCGTGCAGCCCGCTCAATAAACGAGCGGCTGGATGGCCATGCGGTTTGGCCAGCCGGCTAAGTCAGCTTTGGAGCCGAGCTCCAAACTAAAAGGCACAGTCAGCACTAAGCTGACCGACAGGCGGGCCCACCCCCATTCAGTGGGTGGCTGACGGGTGGGCCTGCCTTGCTGACTGGGTATTAAATTAGGAAAAGGGTTTTTAATAATCCATAAAACAGTTTTCTAAAGCAATTCTATTTACAGAAAATTATAATAAATATTAAAAATAGCCAAAAAAATATAGAAAAATTCTAGAAAATGTAAAATAACACAATGAAGCCTAGAAAATATATGGGATCAATATTTGCTCATAGGCTTGCACAGTAAATTCTAGAAGTCTTAGAAAATAGGTTTTTCCTATATTTAATTATCTAAAAATTTCAGAAAAATTGTAGAAAAATATAGAAAATATATTCAACCTAATAGAGCCTAAAGAAAAATACTGGGTTTCAAAATAGTCACAAATGGCCTCAAAATAAATTATGAAAGTCATTCATAAATATAAATCTTCATAGAATAAATATTTAAAATATATAAAAATGTCTAAAAATTATAATAAAATATAATATAGCTATAGAATGCATATAGACCCTATCTAGAGATCATGTGACCACAAGATGGTAATAAATCAACTGTGGGATTAGTCACAACTCCTACGATCATAGAAAATTAAATATAAACTATTCAAATAAAAATGAAAAAAATATCACTAAATTAAAACCGGGGTGACAGATGCCACAGCTAGAGATGGATGCAGTAAGTGTTCTAGTGAACACGGTTCGGCTTCGGCCCAAGTGGGTTAGGCTTCCACTATCCACAGTGATTCAGTAAGGAGGCTTTGACCATATGTGTTAACACTATTCCCCAAACCCCAAGTCAATGCGTCAGTAAAGCAGTCGGTATGATCCGAGAGGGATCCCGTGAGTCATTGTAGTTCTACTATGCAATGAAAATAATTATTAATAGAAAATACAAGTTTTGGTAAGTATGAACTTGCATCGGTGTTTCCGGTGTTGTATGTGATGACTTGAAAGTATTCGGGCTAAAGTCCGAGATCTGAACCTACATTAATGAAATGTAACTTAGTTGCCAATCTACGGTTGCTACAAACCTAATTACCATATTAATGACACTAACGTATAGGCCCTAAGTCATTAATAGTTAAATAGGCAATATTAAATTATAAAAATATGTTATAGAACTATAAGTTAATAATATCCAAAAATTACGGGTTTTTATAAATAAGGTAGTAAATTTATTATTTTTGTAAATAATACGAGAAATATTATACTTAAGCTTATTAGTAGATAATAAGCGATTTTTCGTAAACTAATATTATAGTTCAAATTACTTATAAAATACTTGGAAATATTTCCTGTAACGCCCCAGTCCCAAAATACGTAGGACTAAGAACGTAGACATGCCAGCTGTATTCATACGAAGTACATAGACCTCGTATGGATACATAAGCTGTAAAATGTAGTAATCCAAGACAAACTAAATCTCATCCACAATGAAAAGAATAATAATATAAAAATCAACTTGAATATTTATGATACAATCGTTGGACAGAGACAAAGTCCACTACCAACTATCTCAATGATATAAATGTACAAGAAATGCGATCGACAAAATGATAAAACAAACCAAGAGCAATCATCTTCGAGAAATGGGGAAGATCACGGCCTTGGCTAGAACACCTGCAGAAAATATGAACACACACCTGGGCAAAACCAGGTCCTCAGAGGGATGTAACAAGACACATAATATCATGCCGATAAACTGAATAGTAAGAGCTCAATAGAAAATATACATGCGTAAAGGTTCCTAACCATTCTATGTGATATATTCTTTGAGAAGACAACGTTCTACGCAGGAGCTTAGGTATTCAGCATAGATGGAGAGAGAGTAGTAGTAGGTAGCGCTCATAAGAGGCACTATCGACTATGGACAGAAAGTAGCTCTCATACGAGAACTATCGGCCCCGGGGCAGTAAGTAGCGCTCGTCCGAGACACTATCGGCCCAAATCTATGTGTGTACTGAACATGTAGCCCCTACGTTAATAACTGTCTCCCCCCTCCCCATGATACTATACATGCGTCGACTCCACGACACTGTTTAATCCTTAATAACTGCCAAGTCTTCTACATAATCTATTGGCAGTTATATCCTAACGCACGGCCTGTACGTACCGATGTACGGTCGGTACGCAAGTCCGAAACTATATACGACTCACAACTCACACACAACCCGTGGCACATCCTGACAGTTTATGAGATACACTAAACATACGGTGGTCCCTTAACTCTAAGCCAATTGCATAAAATATAATAATTTGCATATATATATAATTTTGAAAGAACAACCTAAAGAAAAAGCATGCATGATATTGAGCAAGAAATTAAACAGTAAAGGCAAGGTGTCTTGCCTGATATTGATGCCTGGGTGCTGCGATAATCAAGGTGGCACGAACTACAACTTCGGTATTACAACTACGCAAGACAGCCTCAGATGACGACACAAATTGTCCTATCGAGTCCAGAACAGCTAGATTAGTTGGGGTCAACATAAGGTAGTTTAGAATTGGTAGGGAAATAGGAATAATAGGATTGGCTATGGGCAAGAGGAGATTCAAAAGAAAAAGGATAATAAATATATATATATACAATTTTTTTTTAGAAAACTATTTAACCTGGAAAATATATTTTATTAGTAAAAATAGTTTTTTTTATATAAATATATGAAAATTGTAAAATAAGATTGCCTTTAGGCAAAAACAAAATTTGTACATTAAAAAATAATTTGTCCATAGCTATCTCTATTTTTATTAGATAAATATAAAACCTAAAGAAATGTATTTGGCTAAAATACTCCAAGGTTTGTCAAAAAATGATTTTAGGTAGTAACTATATTTTAGAGGTCAAATATTTATATAATTTATAATAATGATAATGATAAAAATACTCATATACAAAATACTATAATTGATACTAATAACAGTAACCAAATTAATAATAATATTATTATTATTTCTAGTAATACTTATAACAATCTACATATTTTAATTTATATACCTATTTATACGAAATCATAATAACATATAATGATAACCAATAAAAACTTGCCAGCAGAAAATGGTAATAATAGGTTATTCAAAATATTAGTATAATCTAAGTGGGTTTAATATATTAGTATGCCCCTCCCCCCTCAAGGACAAAAACTCACACATACCCAAAAAAATAAAAATATAAGAACACATACACACAGAGCAGTGATTAGAAGAGGGTTCTGTTCTCTTAGAAAAATTTTTATAAAGGGAGTGGAAAAGAGTCACAGAGAGAGATTGAGAGAGGGGGCTCGGTGAAAGCTCACCTGTGTTCGCGGAGGGGCTTCGCCGGGTGCGGGATGATCTCCGGCCTGGCGCGGCGAGGAGAGCGAAAGACGGAGCACGGGGGTCGGGCTAATGCGGTGGTTCCACCAGTCACGACGGGCGGCGGTGGAGGAAATCGGTGGTCTGGCAGGATGGTGGTGGGATGGCACGCGCTCGGCGCTGGCGCGACGGCCGGAGGAGAAGAGGGAAGAAGATCGGAGAGGGTTTCGGGCGGAGGATCGGTGGTTCGGCGGCGGTCGACCGGGGTTTCGGTCGAGCGGAGGTGTTGGGAAGAGGACGGCGACTGAACTCTGAAGAAGAAGGGGGCCACGCTCGGTGCTCGGCCGCGAAGGAGGAGCTGCGGCAACGGGATGGAGGACAGGGCGGCGGGCATTCAGTCGAGGCTCGGAGGGCCGACAGAAAGGCGTTGTGGCGCCGAAGGAGGTCCTGCACGCGGAGGAGACTCGACTGGGTTCGGAGCTCGTAGGTGGTCGGAGCTCGACAACGCAGGCGGAGACCTGACACCGGCGGAGGAGGATCTGAGAAGTTGGAGGCACGGTGTGTTGCTTGGGAGAGCCGCGGCGATGCCGAGGAACTAGCCACGCGGACGCAGACGGCGGCTCGCTGAGGCTCACCGGCGCTGTCAACATCACCTGGTCGGCCGGAGGTGAGTACGATGACACTCAGGTAATGATTCCTCCTCCTTCCGGATGATGGTGGTGGTGTGATGGGTTTTTGGGTGAGCAGCGCCGTTGGTGGTGGTGGGCCAAGGTGGTCGATGGGTGTGGCCGGTGATGGCCGGAAGTCGGTGGTGAAGGGTGACTGGCCAGGTCGGTTGGGTTGTGGTGGTGGAGAACGGTGATAATGATGGTGATGTTCGGAGGAGAAGAAGTTATGGTGATGGAGACGATGGTAGCCAGGACACGTAGGAGTTGGTGGTAGATCGACATCGGCATGGCTCAAGTGTGGGGACGGTGGGGTATAGTCAGGACGACGGATCAGAACAGGGACAAGCTCGGCGGCTACGGGTGGAGGTTTAGAGAATTTAGGATTAGGGTTAGGGGTTTGGGCGTCATACCCGGGATGTGGGTACGGTGATGATGTATTTGTAATAACTGGAATAAGATTCTGGATGGACACAGACACGATGCACAGTGGGGTGGACGAATATTTGGATTGTGAAATTGTTATGGAGAATAACAATACATGGATGAGTACCTGCCTATTTATAGGATGTGGGAATTCCCAATTGGATAAAGGTTAGGATTAGTTTAAACCCGTAATTTAATTTAAATTAATTCAATAAATCCAAACCAAATCAAAATCCAATTTAAATCTAATTAAAAATTTTAGTTTAAAATCAATGGGATAAATCAAATTTCAAATATTTAACCACTTAAATAAATTCATAAATTCAAAGCAAGATTTAAATTGCCACAATAAATTCAAAATATGCTTTCCAAAAATGCTAATAATGTTAATTTCGAAAATTACATTATTAATTAAAAATAAACTAATAATTAATTATGAGATATGTATGCATAAATAATATTTACATAAATATATTTTTCTAGTATACAAAAAATATTATTTATTATTAGTAGTTGAAGGTCTTTAAAATAAAAAGAACAAACTTAGCAATTCTTGTATTATAGCAAAGTATTTATTATATAAATTATTTTGAACTATAAAAATTAAAATTAAAATATTTTTCTAAAAATATGTACGCTCGTCCATATTCGTACTCGACGAGCAATTTCGAAATACGTCGTTTGCGCACAACGTACAATACGACTACGCGACGTACAATACAAAAATTTTAAATCAGTACCAAAATCGATAAAAATATAGTAAAAATTTAGGGGTTTTACATTTCCTTTTTGAAATTAAATAGTATTTTTTTTACATAAACTCAATGAAATATTTTAATAAACATTTTTATTTATTAAGAAGCCATAAAATTATGGAAATCATTAATTTAGTAATAATCTAAGGTTTTTAGAAACATGCTCAAGACTCTTATTTGAATTTCATCTAAAATCTTATTTGAAAAGATAAAAGCTTACTAAAATAATTTAACAATTTTATTGTGAAAATATTTTATATTAGTAATTAGTAAGAAAATCATTTAAATTATGTAAATAACTTAAAGATTTCCACGAAAAATACCTAATGTTTATTATCAAAATTCTTTTTTGGTAATAAAACTATTTTTGGAAGATAATTAATATTTTACCCCAAAAAAGTAAATAAAATGGTTTTAGCCTAAAATTACTATTTTGTATATTAAGAATAGGCTTTAACATACAACTATTTTTTTGAAACTATTTTTTAGTATTTTATTAATCGTAAACTTAATGGCAACTATATTAATAATATTTAACTCAACGTTATTCCTACGATATTTGTAATTAAACGTTTAGTAAACCATTACCTAAGAACATACATGTTAATATAACACTTTATATACATTAGACATACTCATGATTAATAATAATATATCCGTAATATTAATAAATTATAAGCATTTTATTACAAAACCTATGGTCTCAAATAGGAAAGTATAATCTATCTATCCCGGAATTGACAGAGCTTTATTTTGTCAATTCCGGTCGGAACGTGATTGATTTTGGTATTCTGTAAAAATACACAAAAAGGTTAGGCTTACCAAATAGTTAATGACGGAGTACCAAGGGGAGGTCTCGGACTTGGAACGCGGGTATGCAGAATAGAACGGCGTACGCACACGGGACATACGCGAAAGGGGAACGCGTACTGGCGTTGCGTAGGCAGGGGAGCGCGCACGATGTTGTCGCACGGCGGGAAGCCGCTGGACACCCGCAGAAAGTTCGAGGACGGCCTGCGGGGGGTCATCGACCGGAGACGCGATCGGAAAGCGGTCGAGGACGACAAAAATACCCGATTGGAGTGTCGAATCGAACGGAACGACGCGTGGATCATCGGGACGGGATCGGTTTCTGAAATGGATGAGGGTGGGAGGAAAAAGGGAATAGTTTGTGAAGGTGGTAGGGTGAGATGTTTTGTGGAGAAAAAAGGGTTCTGAGTATTTGTTTCTACACATAAGGGTGCAAATTCGGAAGTGGGTGTCTCCACACGGGGTAGCCGAGAGAATGGGGTTCGTGGGTGGAATGGGTCTAACGGGTTAACTGAAATGGGTTTAGGTTCGGGTTGGTAGCTAATGGGCCTAAGTCATTGGGCTAAGAGAATGGGTTAAATTAATTCTAAAAGAAATAACATACAGACAACTACTATTAATCCAAAAGTGTTATAAAAACCCATATAAACATAATCTAAAGTTATGGGTTTTACAACCTTCCCTCCTTAGAAGATTTCGTTCTCAAAATTTCTACCAGTAATAAACGATGGTTAGAACATATATAGAAATAATGAGGATACTTCTCTCTCATCTCATCCTCTCGCTCCCAATTAACCTCACTTGGAGAGTAGTGACGCCAAGCTACCTTGACTAGTGGAATCATCGCGCATCTCAGTCTCTTCTCCATGCGATCTATTATCTCTACTGGCTGCTCTGGCACGATGAGACTTGGTCCAACTTCTAGCTCTGAATGATCCACAATGTGGCTCGGGCCTGATTCATAACGCCTCAGCTGTAATACATGGAAGACGTTGTGCACGCCTTCGAGACTAGATGGAAGAGCCACTCTGTAAGATACCTCTTCAACTCTGCTTAGTACCTCAAATGGGCCAACATAACGGGGACTAAACTTCCCAGCTTGGCCGAATCTGATAGTGCCTGTGGTAGGAGAAATCCTGACGAAGACCTGATCTCCCGCCTCAAACTTCAAGGGCCGGCGCATACTGTCCGCCCAATGCTTCTGGAGGTCCTGTGCAATCCTCAGCGGCTCTCTGATCATCTTTATCTTCTTTGCAGCATCTGTAACCATCTCTGGCCCCAGCATAACTCGATCTTCTATGTCGTCCCCATGCTAGTGGAATGCGGCAACGACGTCCATAAAATACCTCAAATAGTGTCATACGGATGCTGTCCTGGTAGCTATTGTTATAAAAAAAAACTCAACCAGGTGTAGATGATCTTTCCAAGATCCTCCAAACTGTAAGACGTATGATCTCAGCATGTCCTCCAGCGTCTGAATAGTCCTTTCAGACTGCCCGTCGGTCTATGGATGGTATGCAGTGCTGAATTTTAGCCGTGTACTGAAGCTTTCCTGCAGGCTCTTCCAGTAGTGTGAAGTGAACCGAGTGTCCCTTTCTGATACAATGCTGACTGAAACTCCGTGAAGCCGATAGATGTTCAGCATGTAGAGAGCTGCTAACCTTTCGGTGGATAAACCAACCTTAAAGGAAATAAAATGGGCAGACTTGGTCAGTCTGTCCACAATAAAACAGATGGCATCCTTCCCTCTTTGGGATCTAGGCAATCCCATTACAAAGTCCATGATAATATGCTCCAATTTTCACTCCGGAATAGAAAGCGGTTATAACAAACCGGCTGGCCTCTGACGATTTGCCTTTACCTGCTGGCAGATCAAGCACTTGGAAACGATTTCTGCCATGTCTGTTTTTATTCCAAGCCACCATACATGTGCCCGCATGTCCTTGTACATCTTGTTTGCTCCTGGGTGAATAGAATGTTGTAACTAATGTGCCTCCTTCATCAGCTCGCTCCTCAGTTCGCCAGTCGGCACGCAGAGCATTGTGCTATGCCTCAATGCTCCATCTCCTGCTATGGAGAAACCCTCAAGTGTTTTGGCTAACACTCGGTCTCTCAGCTTGTACCGTGTCTCATACTGGAACTGAGTTTCCTTGACTCTGACGATTAGGCTGGACTACACTTATAGTTGCATCATGGGCGAGTCTACTCTTGGTACAATAGCTTCTTTCCCAAGCTTCAGCATCACTGCTTCGGGTAGCACAATCTCCAGCCCAAGCTTCTCTATGTCCTCTAGCAGATGTCGATCCTTCGTTAAAAACATAGCCATCGAGTACCTGCTGAGCGCATCAGCAACGACATTTGCCTTACATTGATGGTACGGCAGGTTGACATCAAAGTCCTTCATAAGCTTCAACCATCGCCTCTAGCACATGTTGAGCTCCTACTGTACGAAGACATACTTGAGACTTTTATGGTCTGTGTATATGTCAACCTTCTCGCCGTATAGGTAATGCTTCCAGAGCTTCAGGGCGAAGATAATCGATGCTAGCTCCAGGTCATGCGTCGGGTAGTTCTTCTCATGGTTTCGTAATTGTCGCAAAGAATAAGAAATTACCTTCCCATGTTGCTGTAGGACACATCACAATACTTTGCCGGAAGCGTCTCTATATATGGAGAATCCATCTGATCCTGAGGGTAGCAACAAAATTGGTGCTGTTGTCAAACTTCTCTTCAGTTCTTCAAATGATGCCTAACATGCTTCGGTCTAGATGAACTCTTCATTCTTCCTGGTTAGCTTCTTTATAGGCTCAACAATCCTTGTGAAGTCCTTCACAAACTTCCTGTAATACCCTGCTAAGTCCAAGAAGTTTCTGATCTCTACAACTGAATTTGGGGTTGTCCATGACTCCACTGTTGCTATCTTCTTGGGATCCATAGATATGCCTTCTCCTGTGACAACATGGCCAAGAAAATCTACTTTGTCTAAGAAGAACTCACACTTGGACAGCTTACCATATAGCTTCTCCTTCCTCAATGTCTCCAAAAACTATCCGCAAGTGCTTCTCGTATTCTTCTTGGGTTTTTGAGTAGATCAGAATATCGTCAATAAAGACAACAAAAAACTGGTCCAGATACTCATGGAAGACCTTGTTCATGAGTTTCATGAGCACAGTTAGGACATTTGTAAGTCCAAAGGGCATGACCATGAACTCATAATGTCCATATTTGGTGTTGAATATCGTCTTTGGAATATCCTTCTCCCGTACTTTGACCTAGTGATATCCCGAGCTGAGGTTAATCTTTGACAAAACCTTCACTCCGCTCAGCTGATCGAAGAGGTCGTTGATCCTGGGCCGAGGATACTTGTTCTTGATGGTGATGTTGTTCGATATCCGGTAGTCTATGCACATCCGTACGGTTTCGTCCTTCTTGGACAAGAACAAGACTGGTGACCCCTAGGGTGAAGCTCCACTTCTGATAAATTCCTGGGCCTTAAGCTCATCAATCTGATCCTTCATATCTTTGGCCTCCTTAGGGTTGACTCTGTAGCATCATTGTGAGATAGGGAAAGAGCTAGGTACTAGATCGATAGTGAACTCAACGTCACGATCAGGGGGTAATCCTGGAAGATTGTCAGGGAAGATATCTAGGAATTCTACTATAAGGGGATGAAGGGGTCCGAAATCTTCTGTGATGGAGGTGTAGGAGATACACCTCATGCTCTCTGGTGCTCGAGCCACCTCAAACTTAGGTCCTCCAGGTGGACTAAAGATGACACAACCCCGATGACAGTCTATCAGGACGTGCTGCCTGCTCTGCCAGTCCATTCCCAAGACTACATCATAGTTAGGGAGGGGCATGACTAGAAGGGGTGCTAGGAAGGTATGAGCTAAGATAGTGATAAGGCAGGTGCAAGTCTCTGTGATTGGGATAGGTCTCCCTCCGGTTATTACTCTACAAATCATCTTACTGCATATTATATCTATATGATATACAGTAAGGAAGTTCAATAATATAAAACTATGTGAAGCTCTAGAGTCAAATAAAACTAAAGGCGGGTGCGAATGTAATAAAGTGGCACCTACGATGACATCTATTTCAGTCTCTGGCTCTGCTTCCGGCTCCTCAACGGCCAAGACAAAAGCTTTCCCGGCCCTGTGCTGGTTGTAGCGTTGTTGTTGGGTGGGTAACGGACCTCTCTACTGTCCAGGTCCAGTCCTGATGAATGAGCTTGGACAGTCCTTCACTTGGTGGGTGGCAGACCCACAAGCAAGGCAGTGTCCCAGCTTCTTTCTGTAGATATCCGCGGTGTGACCAGGCCTCTTGAAATAGGTGCAGTTATTTGTCTTTTGTTGATGGTACTGGGGTACCTTGTTGGGTGCTGCTGGCTGCTGTTGCTGCTGATGATGAGAGTGCCCTGTTGTTGTTGTTGTTGAGCCTCTTTAAGTTGCCCTGATGGTTGCTGCTAGATCCTGGGTGCTCTCTTTTGTGCCGAACAGATGAGCTGACTTCAACATCCTGAGCCACCTTCAACATCTTGTCATAGGTCTTGACTCTATTGGCAGTAACCAGAGTGCGGATCTCCACTCGAAATCCATGCCCGAACTTCTGGGCACACTCCACTGGGTCTGCTACCAGGCGGGGTACAAATCTACCAAGTCGGTTGAACTCAGTTGCATACTCCTTAATAGTACGACCCCCTTGTTTTAGATCATGGAACTGCCTCCCCATAGCTTCTAGGACGGCCTCCGAAAAGAACTTTCGTTTGAACTGCTTCTTGAAGGAACACCAGAAGGTTCCTCCAGTCTGAAATTTGGGCTCATTTCGGTACCATATACTGCCAAATCCCTAAGCTGTAGAACTACAGCCTCTACCATAAGATCGGCTGGGAGTCGAGCGACGCTGAGAAGTCGCTCCATATCGTCCAACCATTCATCCGCATAGATAAGGCCCTCTATTCATTTAAAAGGGCGCAGATCCAGCTTCTTGAAGCTCTCGATGTTTTCAACCTTTTCTTGGATAATAGATTGCCTGTCAGAGTTATATTTCTTCAATGAAAGTTAAAGCTCACAAATTATTCTTATCTTACCTTAGCAGGCCTCTGATCTGACTGTGTCGAGTCTAGTACTGCCATAGCTACATTGTGAGCATTCTCCATGCCCTCTCTCATAATCCTGGTCTGCTCGCGATTAGCTTCAGCTTTCCTTCTGGCCTCAAGAACCACTCATAGCAGGCCTACGAGCTCGACGGGGTCCACTGGCACTGGTGGGGCAACTGGAGGAATCACATCCGCATGTGGAAGTGTGGTCCTCGGAGGAATCAGGGCTGCTGCGTGCACTTTAGAAGTGTAAACAACGCGGGAAGTCCGTGCAGCATGAGGGCGATCAGTGAGCTGTAACGGAGAGGGGTCAGATTGGGCCTGAGTTAAGGTATTCTCGGAGGATGAATCCTCTTCGACAACAGGCCCAAAACGGGTCGTCTACCCTTTCGTCATCCTCTGAAAGGCTTAGGTACAAACATAAGCAAGATAACCTATGAAAGTACTATAAGCAAGCAAAAATAGATATTATATAAATAAAAAAATTTCGGTCCTATGTTGTGACAGGGTGAAAAATAGTCTAAGTGTTCTAATTGTTTCTAGAGTCCATTTTTCTAAAGTCATTCTTAGATTTAAGTCAGATTACAGGACTGCATGCTAGTCTAGACTAAGTTGACTAGACCAATTTTACAGAACGGGACCTGCATGAGCCACCACTGAAAATATATCACGACCCGATCCCAATATGCTGGGTCTAGTCGGATCATGCCTAGCCTGCAACATTGTGAGATGACGGTAGTAAGCTGTGTCAATCAATAGCAACGCAGGCACAAACATTCTAAATACAGAATAAAACTTTATTAAACATTTGAATGAAACTAGAGTCTAAGTAAAGCAAACATCAACAGAACTAACATCCAGTTGTCACAACTTGTTTCTTTATTACAACTTTTTAGAAAAAGAAAGAATTAATCAGAAAGGGTGCAACTAGGACTCTTGGTTCCTCTCTCCTGGTTCAGCTAACTCCTCGGAACCAAAGTCGGGTCCGTAGTAGGAACTATAGGCCAGCTCCTCGTCTTTGCAATCACCTAAAATATTGGTCTCCAGCTAGGAGGAGAACAAGAACATACAATCCATTTTAGTATCTTATTTAATAATTAAAAATAAGACAAGAAGCAGTTTATACAGAAATATATTTTCTAAATATAAATAATGGAGGAGTTATGCAATTAATTTTTTGGAAATAAAATAAGATCATATAATCTATCTAGCAGTAGTGTTTTGAGCGTGTAACCTCCAGTGGCCGCCTAGGGATGGATGCAGTAAGTGTTCTAGTGAACACGGTCTGGCTTCGGCCCATGTGGGTTTAGGTTTCTGCTATCCACAGTGATTCAGTAAGTGGGCTTTGACCACATGTGTTAACACTACTCCCCAAACTCTGAGTCAATGACTCAGTAAAGCAGTCGGTATGATCCGAGAGGGATCCCGTGAGTCAAGTGTCAATACAGTAGTTCTACAGTGCAATGAAATTAATTATTAATATAAAACAGAAGTTTGGGTAAGTATGAACTTGCCTCGGTATTTTCGGTGCTATAGCGACGACAGAAAAGCATTCTGGCTAAAGTCCGAGATCTGAACCAACATTTATGAAATGTAACTTAGTTGCCAATCTACTGTTGCTAAAAACCTAATTACCATATTAATGACACTAAAGTCTAGGCCCTAAGTCACTGATAGTTAAATAGACAATATTAAATTATAAAAATATTTTAGAGAGCTCTATGTTAATAATATCCAAAAATTATGGGTTTTGTAAATAAGGTAGTAAACTTATTATTTTTGTAAATAATACGAGAAATATTATACTTAAGCTTATTAGTAGATAATAAGCAGATTTTCGTAAACTAATATTATAATTCGAATTACTTATAAAATTCTTGAAAATATTTTTTTTGAAATTAAATAGTATTTTATTTACATAAACTCAACAAAATATTTTAATAAATACTTCTATTTATTAAGAAGCCATAAAATTATGGAAATCATTAATTTAGTAATAATCTAAGGTTTTCGAAACATGCTCAAGACTCTTATTGGAATTTCATCTAAAACCTTATTTGATAAGATTAAAGCTTACTAAAATAATTTAACAATTTTATTATGAAAATATTTTATATTAGTAATTAGTGAGAAAATTATTTAAATTATGTAAATAACTCGAAGATTTCCACGAAAAATATCTAACGTTTATTATCAAAATTCCTTTTTGGTAATAAAACTATTTTAGGAAGATAATTAATTTTACCCCAAAATAGTAAATAAAAGAGTTTTAGTCTAAAAGTATTATTTTCTATATTAAGAATATGCTTTAATATACAACTTTTTTTTGAAACTAATTTTTAGTATTTTATTAATCGTAAGCTTAATGGCAACAATATTGATAATATTTAACTCAATGTTATTCCTACGATATTTGTAATTAAACGTTTAGTAAACCATTACCTAAAAACTTACACGTTAATATAACACTTTATATACATTACGACATACTCATGATTAATAATAATCTATCCGTAATATTACAAGCATTTTATTACAAAACCTATGGTCTCAATTAGAAAAATACAATCTATCTATCTCAAAATTGACAGAATTTTATTATGTCAATTCCGGTCGGAATAGGATTTGGTTTTGGTATTCTGTAAAAATACACAAAAAGGTCAGGCTTACCAAATAGTTGATGAAGAGTACCGAGGGGAGGCCTCAGACTTGGAACGCGGTACGCGAAACAGAATGGCGTACGCACACGGGAAAGCGCGCGGGGCGACGTGGACACGCGTGCTGGCGTTGCGCAGGCGGGGGAGCCGCACACGGCACTGTCGCGCGGCGGGAAGCCGCTGGACACGCGCGGGAAGGCCGGGGACGGGCGGCCGGCCGGCGGGGTAGCCGCTGTCGCACGCGGGAAGGCCGGGGACGGACGGGCGGCCGGCGGGGTTCGCTAGCGCGCATGAAAAAGCCGGGGACAGCCACTGGCGCGCCGGGGGGGGTGCATGCAGGGACGGCTGCACGGGCGGTTGTCGGCCAGAGACGCGGTCGGAGCGCGGTCGGGGGCGACGGAAATACCCCGATTGGGGTGTCGGATTGACCGGGGCGACGCGTGGATCGTCTGGACGGAATCGATTTCGGAAATGGATGAGTGTGGGAGGAGAAGGGGAAGAGTTTGTGAATGTGGAAGGGTGAGATGTTCTGTGGAGAAGCAATGGTTCCGAGTATTTGTTTCTGCACGTAAGGGTGCAGATCTGGAAGTGGGGGTCTCCACACGGGTAGTCGGGAGAAGTGGGTGGAATGGGTTAGTCTGACGAATTAAATGAAATGGATTTAGGTTCGGGTTGGTAGCTAATGGATCTAAGTCGTTGGGCTAAAAAAATGGGCTAAATTAATGCTAAAAAAATAACATGCGGACAATTAGTATTAATCCAAACGCATTATAAAAACCCATATAAATATAATCCAAAGTTATGGATTTTACATTTTTTTTTAAAGCAGCCGCAAACCCAGCCTCGGATTGGCCTAGATGGACAGTAAGCACGTGAAACAGGATTGGTCAGTCAAAAATGGGATCATACATCTTCCAGAGTATCACATGCATGCATGGGACTTTGGGCCGATATATGCAAAATCTTTGGGGTCCCGGCACTCCAGACGTTGGATTCATGGACACGGAGAGCTGAAAAGCCCAATCTAAGGAGGAAAATACGGGTACGCGAAATACTAACATGATGGAAAATTCTATATTTTCGGGAATAAAATTTTTAATAATTAAAAAATTTGTGGGCAATTAATAAACACCCAGGGGTTATTTGATTCTAGTTTTTGATGTTTGAAAATGTGTATTGAATTCTTTATCCATATTTGATATGTTTAGAATTGCGTATAAGGAGGAAATATGAGGAATTTATGTGGAAAAACTATTTTCAAGTCCCCACTTGGAAATAGATTATTTTTATAGGAATGATGTTTGACTACTTTGTTTAGACGGTTATACCATTTTTTATTTTCAAATTTTTAACTTCTATCCCAAATATGTGAATCATCAGGAAATTAATAAAATGGTATTAAAGGAAAACTAAATAAATTAAGATTCCTATTCATGTATGAACCAAATATGAAAATGTAAATTTTTAAATTTTTGACTACTTATTTTTAACCTAATCAAACATGAAAATGAAAATGTTGGATCCCTTTTCCACAAAAATAAAAATATATTTCTAGAAATACAAAAACTTAATGCAAACGAGCCCCCAAGTCTTGGCAAGTAAATCATTGATTTCCCGGTGCATGCATAAGCTTGGAAGAAGCAGCCAGCAGCCAAGCAAGGACTGGAGGAGAAGGTCAGTGTCAATAATTTTCATCAGCCGAAACAATCGTGCTAAAGCAGCAACAAAATCTGACTCGGAAGTCGAAAGTCCACGTTAGCATAACCTTGTTACCAATCATCCGAATAAAACTCGTATTATACGCAAATTTTTTCGTATCTTTTATAAACGTATAATACTTGTGTACTTTTGACAGATCCAAATTAGTACGTAAATTTTAATCATGCGAAGTTTTAAACGTGTTCTGTAGAAATTATTGAATTATTTGGCACAAAAAACGTGCTGAGAACCTGTTTAATTAACCAAATTTAACAATATATTTAATAATGTGAAGTTTCTAACCTCAATATTTCTATTTTTTGAATATTTGTCCGAATTTTTGAACGTATTTTGTTGGCACTGAGCGATTTATATTCGTATTTTTTTCGTCCAGAATTTTTTCCGTTTGCCGAATTGCTAACAAGGAGCATAACATGGATGGATTGTACGTCCACCCAATGGCGTAGAAGAAAATTGTGGAAGAAGAGGAATTGCCTGGTTGTTCACCATCGGTGCCAAAGATGATCAAGTCAAGGCCCGAAGCACACACGGAAAAGAAATCTCCTATCGTACAACTTCATTTTCTATCGTTACGGTTTACTTAGATTACGATCCTCACGAAGGATCCATTTCAGTTTTAAAAATACTTTCTTTTTTTTTCGGTTTCTATTTCAATTTTAGTCCAAAATCAAAAATCAAATAATAAATTTTAGTTTATATATACTAAATATATATAGATATATACTAAATATATTTAGATATTTTTAGTTATTATATATATTAACAGGAAAAAACGAAATAAACCGAAAAATTGAATAATCCGAATCGATTTGATTCGGTTATGTACCAATTCGACTCAGTTTGAACCGAATTAACCGAATGCTCTGGATTATCTTAGCTGGAGCTAGTTTTAATTGTCCTTAACCTCTAATGAAAAGATATAGATTTAAGTTGGATTTGGACTGAGTCGGTTCTAAGAAAATTAAATGGACTCAAGGTTGTTCTATTGAGAGAATTGTCCAAGTCCAAAATTTTGTTAAGACTTATTTCTGGGCCGGTTCAGGATTTTATGAGAATTTTTTTTTAAATTCTGGGAGTAATTTTGTATAGTAGGGTTATGCTTAGGTTATTCCAATACCTTGTAGGAATTTGGCAATTCCCCGAATGCGAAATGGCAACATCAATAACAGGGGTAGGGGCTGTCGGTTCATCTGTTCCATCTCTGTGAGTAATTGCCTACATTTGCCAATCTACTATATAATAGGAAAATTTGGATGGTAAAATTTTTGAATTTCGAAAATACTCTTACATGTCTATACTAATTAAAAATTGTTCATTAATTTTAATAAAGATAACTTAATAATTACGAAGACTACCCTTTGGTCTTCCTAAAGAGTCTTCCTAAGTTAATTAAAAGAATGTTAAAATACGTGTAAGGCACCTGCACATATGCTAGTGTATATAATATCTATTGCAAAATGGTGAAGGTAATAAATCTTGACAGGGCTGGCCTAGAGAGTGGGAGGCGGCGGACCGCTCCAGGTCTCTCAATATGCAATACATTCCTCTATAATAATGATTTTAGTAGGAAGGTGCTCCAGAGAGGATCTACATAGAGGTGCAACTTGGACGGGCTAAACCCGAGTCCGATCGGGTAAACCCGTTAATAGGTTGGGTTAGGGTTGAAGATACTCGGGTTCGGACTCGGATTTGAGTTAAAATATTTGAAACCGATCAAAATTTGAGTTGGGCTCGGGTTCATTTGTCGGGTTACCCGAAGAACCCAAAATCCGACTTATATATATATATATATATATATATATATATATATATATATATATATATATATATATATGGATCCGGATCAATGGCCCCGTCTGCGGAGCCCCACCGAAGCCCCGCACCCCCGTGCACCATCAGATCGCGTGGGGCCCGCGCAATCCAACGGCTAAGGATCGCGGGGCTTCGACGGGGCACCGAAAACGGGGCTCCCGATCCGCTCATATATATATATATATATATATATATATATATATATATATATATATATATATATATATATATATATATTGAAGAAATGGGTACTTGTGGCGAACTTGCCTCCACTGGGGGCTCGAACACCCGACCACTTGGGCCACAAGCATCTCTCTTAACCACTAGGCTAGAGGTCATTTACTATATATATATGTTATTCCCGGGGCTTGACCAAAGATGAAAAACTGATGCAATCGAGATCTGAGATGTCACACAAAAAATTTTGCAGTGATCAAACTCAAGATCTACGATGATACAAAAAACCAAATAGCCAGATTACAATATGAAGGAGGAAAATAGAGAAGAGAAGATCTCTCGTTCTTTCTAGCAAACGTGTTGCAATTGGGACAGAACGAGTTACAATAATCTAGAGAAAGAAGAGATGAGGAAAAGTTGCTGGGGTGTCAAAACACCGTTGCTCAAAGCAAGATTCGCCCCACACGAATTGCTTCCAGGAACCAACAAGTTGAAGAACTTGTGGAACGCTCGAAGTCACCTCTGTTCTGACTCCTCAGATGGACTTGCAATGGCGGCAGCAGCTCCCTCTCTCTTTTTTTTTTCTGACTTATAAAATTCGTAGTCCCTCACAAAGGAGGCCAAAAGAGAGTATATATAGAGAGGGTGGAAACCCTAATCGCCTTTTCAGTTATGGAAAGATTGAATTAAATTTCACAAAGATAGCAATGAAATTAATTCAAATCTTATGGAAAGATTGAATTAAGTCCCACAAAGATGGCAACAAAATTAATTCAAATCTTATGGAAAGATTGAATCAAATCCCACAAAGATGGCAATAAAATTAATTTAAATCCCACAAAGATAGCAACGAAATTAATTCAAATCTTATGGAAAGATTGAATTAAATCCCACAAAGATGGCAACGAAATTAATTCAAATCTTATGGAAAGATTGAATTAAATCCCACAAAAAGTGGATCTGAATTAATCGCATTGAATCAGTCTTTCCATAACTGACTTGTAGTCTGCACAGTCAGCCTGGTGCGAGTCTGTAATATTCCTATTTTGGAGTACGTATTTGACCGTATTATTTTATTTGGAGGATTTTAATTTTTGGGGTATTTTTGAAATTTTTATTATTTTCTTGGAGGCAAATTTATCCTCATTATTATTATTATTATTTATTTTCTTGTTCCTAAACTACCCTCCCAAAATATCTACTCCCCCTCACCCACTCCCTCTCTCCTCCCTCACCTTTCCCTCTCTCTCTCTCCCGAAATCTCCCCTCTCTCTTCCCTGGACCAGCCCCCTCCCCTTTTCTTTTCCCTCAGCTCTCTCTCTCTAGCTCACTCCCTTCCCTCTCCCTCTCGATCTCCCCCTCCTCTCCCACTCTTCCCCGGCCAGCTCCGGCCACCTCCACCACCATCATCGTCGTCTCCGCCATCCACCGCCACCACCATGACTTCCAGCCACCGTCACCACCACCACTGCCCCCTACTCCTCCGGCCGCCCTCAGCGCCACCTATGGCCGCCACCGCCATCTCCTCCACCACCATCACTTCCAGCGCCGCCACCACCATCACTTCAGTCGCCGCCACCACTTCAGCCACCACCGCCATGGCGACCACCCCCATCGTCGCCGTCGCCTCCCTCGCGACCACCGCCTCCATCTCTGGCCTCCACCGCCGCTGCCGGCTCCACCATCTCCCCCTCGTCCTTCTCCTCCCCGGCCCGATCTCCGGCGAACAGCCCCCGTGGCCGCCATCCACAGCCACCGGCGCCACCACCGTCTCCTTCTCCATCCTCCCTCTGCCGCGAGCCCCCTGCCGCCGCCGTCGACCCCAGCTCCGACGCCGGTGAGCCTCTCCTCCGCCCCTCTCCTTTCCTTTCTCCGGTGGTTAGCTCCTCCGTCACGAGCGCTGTGCCGGCCTCGAGCGGCGGGACGCCCTTGGGCCCCGCGCTACTCGAGCAGCGTGCAGCCTCGGGTTTCACGCTGTCCTTGGGTCGTGTGCCTTGGGTTGCGTGCAGCCTTGAATGGTGCGCTGCCCCGTGCACTGTGCTGCCTCGAGCAGTGCAGCCTTGATTCGTGTGTTTCCTTGTTCCTCGTGCTTCTCGGGATGTGTGCGTCTCGATTTATGTGCCGCCTCGATTTTCGTGCCTCGGCCTTTGTGCCTATCTTGTGACCCGTGTCGTCTCGGTTTGCGTGCACGCATCGATTTGCGTGTCGCATTGGTATGTGTGCCACCTTAGACTTTGTGCTATCTCGGTTTGCGTGCACGTACGGATTTACGTGCCGCCTTGGTTTATGTATCACTTTGGACTCCGCACCGCATCGATTTGCGTGCACACATCGATTTGTGTGCCGTATCGATTTACGTGCTCCTTGGACTTTGGGTCGTCTCGATTTACGTGCTCGCCTCGATTTGCGTGTCGCGTAATTCGTGCGCCGTTTCGATATTCGCGATTTCCCGATCTACGTGTACGTCTCGATTTACGTGCACGTTCTCCCCTGTTCGTCTTGATATTCGTGTTCTCTCGATTCTCGTATGCGTCTCGATATACGTGTGCGTCTCGATTTGCGTGCCCGTATCGATCCGCGTACCTCGGTTTCCGTGCCAGATCCCTGCACTGCTTGCGGGACCTACACGGTATAGCCTCCTGCCATCACCTGTGATTTCTCCTATTATTTTATTGTTTGGTGCTAATGATTGTTTATTGTATGTTCTGAGGATCTCGATTTGCGTGCCACCTTGGATCGCGACTGCCGAAGACTTGCTTACCTAGCCGAGCCCTCTAGGCAAGTATCCCTTGCTCATTGACGGCTCTTGCCATCTCTCCTGTATTTTATTGCATTTAATTTATTGTAAATATATAATCATGATTATTGTAGCTTAGCAGTAGAACTGCCATGGTAACTTAGGATAGTTTGGCCCGATACCGGGATGGACCGTATCGGACAACTCGGATGGGTCATCCACACCTCCGAGGACACGAGCACGACTCACATGTATGGATTGTCCCCATATGCCCCGTGTCCGACTCGCGGTCGGGTAGCGGCTTTGGCTGACCTTACTTGAGGCTGTGATTGATTGTGCGTGGGTTAGATTTATGGACATGTGTTGTAGTGCGCCCTGCGAGGCGGTTGTTTTATATTATGCATGTTGGCTTTGCGCCCAGTACGCATTGTAGCGCTGCTGGAAGCCGGGACTTAGTGGTCTCGGGTTCGATTGGTTTCCAGTACGCATCGTAGTGCTGCTGGAGGCCGAGACCTAGTGTTCTCGGCTATCGACTTGTTTCCAGTACGCATCGTAGTGCTACTGGTAGCTGAGACTTAGTGTTCTCAGCCTGCGAGCCTGCGACTGTGATTCTGCGGCGGGTTGCGCCGAGTGGCTTTAGCCCCAATTTGCTGGGAGCTCCCGTCCAGAATACAGAGGAGACTCTGCCGGATTTTTCCAGAATTCCCGATCGGGAATTTGGTTCGAAGGATTGGGCAGAACCCTTCCTTTGGTTTGCTGGACTGGGCTCGTACATGTCTTGGTATAGTATACCTGATCCCCTTGCCTGCTAGGTAGACTCCCGACTAGATTAGTCGCCTAGCGTCTTGACATGTCTTGTCCGTCGGATAGCGTAAGGAGAGCGGTTCCACTCGGGAGACGGTCTGCAACCCTGGTCCTTGTTTGGTTTAAGGGTTGTGGATTTGCTCCAGAGCGGTCCATGTAATCCTTGCCACTTCCGGCGGCATTTATTACCGGACTCTTGTCCCCTGACCCTTCATCCTAGGGGTTGTCCTAGTCTGTCAGATAGAGCTGACAGTTGTCTTATGTATTGGGAGATGTGACTTGTGGATATGACTGAGGATTGATTATTATGGAGAGTACGATCTTGGGATATTGACTTGGTGGATCTATGTGTATTCTTGGATTTTGGTGATTTCGAATATTTCGTGGAACGAGGAGAATATTGAGGGTATTATTATATGATTTTTACTCGACTTCCCAAACGCCCAAAACCTGGTACCTTTGTGTATTCCGGTAGTTGGGGAACCTGGTTGATTGCTGTGTCTTGGTAGTTGAGGGGCTTGTTTTCTAGTGGCTTGTGATCATTGACTTGGAGGATTCTTGTGAGTCAGAGGGCCTAGCATTGTTAGGGGAATGAGCTTGGTACTTGGTGGTTGTCTTTATTGACGTGATATTCACTCCATCATGGATGGGAGACTCTTGCTAGATTGATCTGGTGGATGGACCGACTTGATGATTTGAGGTGTAGGTTCCCATGTGTACTTGACAGGCTATTATAGTAGAGATCGTGATCTTGTACCCGACTCGATATCCATGTCACGATTTGGGCATGTGACTTCTTGTGACTGATAGGTTTGACCTTGTTCCTGGTGTTACACGATGACCTGGACCTGACTTGATTCCTGGTAGTGGCCCGTGGTGGTGCACTCCTGACTAGCACTCTGGACATGACGAGTAAACCTGACATGTATATCTTGATTCCTGATAGTGGCCCGTGGTGGCGCACTCCTGACTAGTACTCTTGACATGACATGTTTACTCTTGACCGCTGTTGCGACAGCCAGTCCTGATTTGCTAGGTATGACCTTGTCTGGACACCGTGGTTGATTTTCCTGATTGTGCTTGTACAAACTACCTGTCTCGTCTTGCATCATGTCTAGGACATGGATTCCTGGTTACCACGGTCAGGGATCCATAATGAAACTGACTAGGCTAATAACTAGATTAATCATATAGTTCATGGGGACTTCCCAGTGACCTGTTGCTTGTCTGGCCCCGGCCCTATGTATCTATATATATACTAGGGATTTGTTGCTATCCGTCGAGATGAGCGCATTCCCAGCCCTCCGTCGAGTGTGGCACTACTTCTTTAGGGCACATGTATCTTACTGCAGTGTGCCTGCTATATCTATCTTTTTCTTTTGCTGGGGCCATTCGGGTAGTAGCAAGCAGGAGCTGGACTTTGAAGTCTCATTGCATCTTGTTAGTACTTAGGCCTGTGATAACCCTAGTTAGTTAATAATAGCAAGCCGTAGGCATTATGTGGCCGCTTGTCCTTCTGTGTTGTTTGGCTTGTTGCCTGCTAGCCGGCTGTTATTGATTCCAGTTGGCAATGCAGGGATTAGTAGATGCTAGGGAGGTTGTGATTGTGTTAGCTGTACTATACTTGTGGATTGTTATCGTGCGTTGGTACCGCACGATCCCTTACCTTTATTTACTGTTTTTATATGTTATTCTCGTCATATTTTATCCTGCTGATTTTCTTCGCCCGTCCTTGAGCCTTCCTTTCTGGTACTTGCTTCGGTTGGCCTGACCAACCCTGGATTGTTCCCAGATTGTCTGAGACCGACCCGGTGGATCTTCCAGACTTGACTTGGAGGGTGTGCTTCAGTTCCAGACCATGCTAGGAACTGTGGGGAGGTATACTTGTCTACATTATTATCCTGTAGTGTAGATTCCAGATTTTCATATGAGCATTTCCTGTTTTTCATATGACTATCTCTCTTGATATTGTTTCATTGTGATTTACCTGTGGACATGAGATCGGTTTTAGGCCATAGATTGATTGCTTGCTAGGATACCCAACCAGACTGGACAGCCGTCATCACCGTATAGCGTATTTGTACCTTATACGGTGTAGCTGGCCGTGTACGTCCCCGTATTCCGGAACTGGGGCGTGACATGGTTTTAGTGGTGGCCCATGCAGGTCTCGTTTTGAGATTTTGTTGGGTATCACATGATTATTGATCTCATTCCACTATTTCTTGGTATTCCCACTTATTACACTTGTCCTTCGCTCCCTTGAACTTGTGAACTGGTCCCCATCTCTACCTGGACCTATCTTGCATTGTCCTGTCTTATTCGTTGTCATCTACCATTATTCCTTGTTTTGAGAGGCATGGTCCTGTAGTTGGTCATGTCGATCACTTTATCAGGTAAGACGATGTCTGGTCTTATTTTTGTGTTACTATATTATTTATCTTGGGTTCTGGACTCTCTACCGGTGTTTCGCCTTGTTTGATTTTCTGTTATTCCTTTCGTGCGTTGACTTTGTGTTGACTTAGTCTTATTATCGCCCTCTTCGAGCGTTGGCTTGATCGCTGCAGAATGAAGATTTCACCAGGACTCTGAGATGGGATGTTTCAGCATTTGTGGAGTATCCAGTGGATTTTCTTGTATCATTTCAGCTCCCTTGATTCCGGACAATTCCACAATCATGATTGTTTCCTTCAGATATTATTTTGGATTATATACATATATTCTCTATAGAATATGTTTTGGCATAGATTTCTGATTTTGGAGTTTCCTAGGAAACTATTTTGTGATTATTAGTGAAGCTGTTTTTAGATGCTTATTACGATTTGACATGGATTATGAGTTATTATTTTGTAGAATTATTATGTTATATTGGTTAGATATTTTCTGATTTTAGTGACTTGGACATTTGAGTTGTAGATTTGATTTATTTTGGGTATTTGTCAAGAGTGACTGGATGACCCTAGTTTACATTGACGGCGAGGTAACGAAAGTTGCAGCCGCTCGATTATAGTGCCCTGGTGCATCTTTTGCAGCCATTCCGGATGGCGTGGCAGGGATGATCATGATACACTTTTTCGGATATTCGGAAACTACGGTCGTCGGTTTGAGACAAGTATCCTTTATTTTATGATTTTGTTGATTTTGTTGATTTCCGTGTAGTGGGGATTTTAGGTTTTGGTATTGTTTTCGGTGCTTTGTACTTGTTTTGATTTATGGAGTTATTTCGTGCATGTGAGATTTTGACCTTCGAGATTCCTTGGTATTTTGGATTTACCCTGAGAGTTGACTTGTGTAGCTAGACATTGTTTTCTTGATGTTTTCACAGTAGGATTTTGTTCATTTCTTGTTATCTTACTTGATTTCTGTAAGGTGGGTAGAGTTTTTCATGGCAGATATAAATGTACTAGTTTTGAAAACCCTATTTTGATAATTTTGAAATTTCGAGGACGAAATTTTTGTAAGGTGGGTAGGATGTAATATTCCTATTTTGGAGTACGTATTTGACCGTATTATTTTATTTGGAGGATTTTAATTTTTGGGGTATTTTTGAAATTTTTATTATTTTCTTGGAGGCAAATTTATCCTCATTATTATTATTATTATTTATTTTCTTGTTCCTAAACTACCCTCCCAAAATATCTACTCCCCCTCACCCACTCCCTCTCTCCTCCCTCACCTTTCCCTCTCTCTCTCTCCCGAAATCTCCCCTCTCTCTCTTCCCTGGACCAGCCCCCTCCCCTTTTCTTTTCCCTCAGCTCTCTCTCTCTAGCTCACTCCCTTCCCTCTCCCTCTCGATCTCCCCCTCCTCTCCCACTCTTCCCCGGCCAGCTCCGGCCACCTCCACCACCATCATCGTCGTCTCCGCCATCCACCGCCACCACCATGACTTCCAGCCACCGTCACCACCACCACTGCCCCCTACTCCTCCGGCCGCCCTCAGCGCCACCTATGGCCGCCACCGCCATCTCCTCCACCACCATCACTTCCAGCGCCGCCACCACCATCACTTCAGTCGCCGCCACCACTTCAGCCACCACCGCCATGGCGACCACCCCCATCGTCGCCGTCGCCTCCCTCGCCACCACCGCCTCCATCTCTGGCCTCCACCGCCGCTGCCGGCTCCACCATCTCCCCCTCGTCCTTCTCCTCCCCGGCCCGATCTCCGGCGAACAGCCCCCGTGGCCGCCATCCACAGCCACCGGCGCCACCACCGTCTCCTTCTCCATCCTCCCTCTGCCGCGAGCCCCCTGCCGCCGCCGTCGACCCCAGCTCCGACGCCGGTGAGCCTCTCCTCCGCCCCTCTCCTTTCCTTTCTCCGGTGGTTAGCTCCTCCGTCACGAGCGCTGTGCCGGCCTCGAGCGGCGGGACGCCCTTGGGCCCCGCGCTACTCGAGCAGCGTGCAGCCTCGGGTTTCACGCTGTCCTTGGGTCGTGTGCCTTGGGTTGCGTGCAGCCTTGAATGGTGCGCTGCCCCGTGCACTGTGCTGCCTCGAGCAGTGCAGCCTTGATTCGTGTGTTTCCTTGTTCCTCGTGCTTCTCGGGATGTGTGCGTCTCGATTTATGTGCCGCCTCGATTTTCGTGCCTCGGCCTTTGTGCCTATCTTGTGACCCGTGTCGTCTCGGTTTGCGTGCACGCATCGATTTGCGTGTCGCATTGGTATGTGTGCCACCTTGGACTTTGTGCTATCTCGGTTTGCGTGCACGTACGGATTTACGTGCCGCCTTGGTTTATGTATCACTTTGGACTCCGCACCGCATCGATTTGCGTGCACACATCGATTTGTGTGCCGTATCGATTTACGTGCTCCTTGGACTTTGGGTCGTCTCGATTTACGTGCTCGCCTCGATTTGCGTGTCGCGTAATTCGTGCGCCGTTTCGATATTCGCAATTTCCCGATCTACGTGTACGTCTCGATTTACGTGCACGTTCTCCCCTGTTCGTCTTGATATTCGTGTTCTCTCGATTCTCGTATGCGTCTCGATATACGTGTGCGTCTCGATTTGCGTGCCCGTATCGATCCGCGTACCTCGGTTTCCGTGCCAGATCCCTGCACTGCTTGCGGGACCTACACGGTATAGCCTCCTGCCATCACCTGTGATTTCTCCTATTATTTTATTGTTTGGTGCTAATGATTGTTTATTGTATGTTCTGAGGATCTCGATTGGCGTGCCACCTTGGATCGCGACTGCCGAAGACTTGCTTACCTAGCCGAGCCCTCTAGGCAAGTATCCCTTGCTCATTGACGGCTCTTGCCATCTCTCCTGTATTTTATTGCATTTAATTTATTGTAAATATATAATCATGATTAGTGTAGCTTAGCAGTAGAACTGCCATGGTAACTTAGGATAGTTTGGCCCGATACCGGGATGGACCGTATCGGACAACTCGGATGGGTCATCCACACCTCCGAGGACACGAGCACGACTCACATGTATGGATTGTCCCCATATGCCCCGTGTCCGACTCGCGGTCGGGTAGCGGCTTTGGCTGACCTTACTTGAGGCTGTGATTGATTGTGCGTGGGTTAGATTTATGGACATGTGTTGTAGTGCGCCCTGCGAGGCGGTTGTTTTATATTATGCATGTTGGCTTTGCGCCCAGTACGCATTGTAGCGCTGCTGGAAGCCGGGACTTAGTGGTCTCGGGTTCGATTGGTTTCCAGTACGCATCGTAGTGCTGCTGGAGGCCGAGACCTAGTGTTCTCGGCTATCGACTTGTTTCCAGTACGCATCGTAGTGCTACTGGTAGCTGAGACTTAGTGTTCTCAGCCTGCGAGCCTGCGACTGTGATTCTGCGGCGGGTTGCGCCGAGTGGTTTTAGCTCCAATTTGCTGGGAGCTCCCGTCCAGAATACAGAGGAGACTCTGCCGGATTTTTCCAGAATTCCCGATCGGGAATTTGGTTCGAAGGATTGGGCAGAACCCTTCCTTTGGTTTGCTGGACTGGGCTCGTACATGTCTTGGTATAGTATACCTGATCCCCTTGCCTGCTAGGTAGACTCCCGACTAGATTAGTCGCCTAGCGTCTTGACATGTCTTGTCCGTCGGATAGCGTAAGGAGAGCGGTTCCACTCGGGAGACGGTCTGCAACCCTGGTCCTTGTTTGGTTTAAGGGTTGTGGATTTGCTCCAGAGCGGTCCATGTAATCCTTGCCACTTCCGGCGGCATTTATTACCGGACTCTTGTCCCCTGACCCTTCATCCTAGGGGTTGTCCTAGTCTGTCAGATAGAGCTGACAGTTGTCTTATGTATTGGGAGATGTGACTTGTGGATATGACTGAGGATTGATTATTATGGAGAGTACGATCTTGGGATATTGACTTGGTGGATCTATGTGTATTCTTGGATTTTGGTGATTTCGAATATTTCATGGAACGAGGAGAATATTGAGGGTATTATTATATGATTTTTACTCGACTTCCCAAACGCCCAAAACCTGGTACCTTTGTGTATTCCGGTAGTTGGAGAACCTGGTTGATTGCTGTGTCTTGGTAGTTGAGGGGCTTGTTTTCTAGTGGCTTGTGATCATTGACTTGGAGGATTCTTGTGAGTCAGAGGGCCTAGCATTGTTAGGGGAATGAGCTTGGTACTTGGTGGTTGTCTTTATTGACGTGATATTCACTCCATCATGGATGGGAGACTCTTGCTAGATTGATCTGGTGGATGGACCGACTTGATGATTTGAGGTGTAGGTTCCCATGTGTACTTGACAGGCTATTATAGTAGAGATCGTGATCTTGTACCCGACTCGATATCCATGTCACGATTTGGGCATGTGACTTCTTGTGACTGATAGGTTTGACCTTGTTCCTGGTGTTACACGATGACCTGGACCTGACTTGATTCCTGGTAGTGGCCCGTGGTGGTACACTCCTGACTAGCACTCTGGACATGACGAGTAAACCTGACATGTATATCTTGATTCCTGATAGTGGCCCGTGGTGGCGCACTCCTGACTAGTACTCTTGACATGACATGTTTACTCTTGACCGCTGTTGCGACAGCCAGTCCTGATTTGCTAGGTATGACCTTGTCTGGACACCGTGGTTGATTTTCCTGATTGTGCTTGTACAAACTACCTGTCTCGTCTTGCATCATGTCTAGGACATGGATTCCTGGTTACCACGGTCAGGGATCCATAATGAAACTGACTAGGCTAATAACTAGATTAATCATGTAGTTCATGGGGACTTCCCAGTGACCTGTTGCTTGTCTGGCCCCGGCCCTATGTATCTATATATATACTAGGGATTTGTTGCTATCCGTCGAGATGAGCGCATTCCCAGCCCTCCGTCGAGTGTGGCACTACTTCTTTAGGGCACATGTATCTTACTGCAGTGTGCCTGCTATATCTATCTTTTTCTTTTGCTGGGGCCATTCGGGTAGTAGCAAGCAGGAGCTGGACTTTGAAGTCTCATTGCATCTTGTTAGTACTTAGGCCTGTGATAACCCTAGTTAGTTAATAATAGCAAGCCGTAGGCATTATGTGGCCGCTTGTCCTTCTGTGTTGTTTGGCTTGTTGCCTGCTAGCCGGCTGTTATTGATTCCAGTTGGCAATGCAGGGATTAGTGGATGCTAGGGAGGTTGTGATTGTGTTAGCTGTACTATACTTGTGAATTGTTATCGTGCGTTGGTACCGCACGATCCCTTACCTTTATTTACTGTTTTTATATGTTATTCTCGTCATATTTTATCCTGCTGATTTTCTTCGCCCGTCCTTGAGCCTTCCTTTCTGGTACTTGCTACGGTTGGCCTGACCAACCCTGGATTGTTCCCAGATTGTCTGAGACCGACCCGGTGGATCTTCCAGACTTGACTTGGAGGGTGTGCTTCAGTTCCAGACCATGCTAGGAACTGTGGGGAGGTATACTTGTCTACATTATTATCCTGTAGTGTAGATTCCAGATTTTCATATGAGCATTTCCTGTTTTTCATATGACTATCTCTCTTGATATTGTTTCATTGTGATTTACCTGTGGACATGAGATCGGTTTTAGGCCATAGATTGATTGCTTGCTAGGATACCCAACCAGACTGGACAGCCGTCATCACCGTATAGCGTATTTGTACCTTATACGGTGTAGCTGGCCGTGTACGTCCCCGTATTCCGGAACTGGGGCGTGACAGAGTCCATGAACCCGAGTCCGAGTCCGAGTCCGAGTCGCTAAGCCCCTTTGGGACTTAGCTCCAAATGGAATTAATCCAAGAGAATGACAAAAGCATTAATGCTTAATCCTTGGAGCCTTATTCTTACCTCCTAGTAAAATCACCCACATGGTTCCCTCCTTAGGGTCACCACCCCATGTGCATCTCTCAACAACACAACCAAGTATATATGTTGAGATAACTCATGGTGCATTTCCGATGTGGGACTAAACTTTTACAAGGCATGTTGAGAGCAAGCTCCCTCCATGTAAAGAAAGTACTAACAATCCCCCACATATCACAACATATATATGTGTCTAGGGTTGAATGTTCTCCACAGTAACTGTCCATTTTACATTAGGATAGATGTCGCTGACGACTTGAATCTTCCCGTATGGGTTAAATAACAATGTGATACAAGAATGGACTACGCCTTGAATTCTGCACCACAATTGTAATTCTTTCCACTCACAAAGTGTAGTTACGTATGCTTCTGGCTGCACATTAAAGGCCCTGTGCCAGCCTGGTTTCAGTGTATAATTTTGGGCGTCTACAAGTTTACCCTCAAGAGACGGCCTGATATCTCTTTCCATACACTATAGGTGAGTTCTTTATTAAAGAGACATGGCATGAAGCCTTGCGCTTCCTTGCGGTGCTACGCCGCTATGACATGGCCTGAAGCCGAGGCATTAACCCTACCTGGAAACCTTATCGTAGTGTCATACTACTGTAGCATGAGGTCTCAGCCGCTTTGTAGTGCCAATCTACTCAGCATGAAGCCTAAGGCTTCCTTGCGGTGTTACGCCACAACGACATGGCTTGCACGGCCGAGGCTTTACCCCTACCTGGGTACCTCATCGTGGTGTCGTGCCACTGTAACATGGGGCCATCCTCCCCTTTGTAGTGCTGTCTACAACTCTTTAATTACGTCATACAGCATTAGGCTACCTGCCTATTTGCGGTGCTACGCCGCTATGACTTGGCTTGCAAAGCCGAGGCATTACCCCAGACCTGGGAACCTCATGGTGGAGTCACCCCACTGTAGCATGGAGTTTCACTCCTTGTAGTGCTGCTCTACCGTGCTTCCTGTAAAGCACACCAGGCATTCACTCTGCCTGAGAACTCATTAAGGCGTTTAAGCCAACCTTCCACAGGATCTATTTTTTTACAGAAAATAAATAGTAGACAACAGTGGTTATGGGTCCGTATCCCTTCCATGTTCCAGAGAACAAGTACCCACTGTTATCTGATAGTTTTCCAGTTAGTGATCCTCCTTTGAACCAAAAGTTAGATGCCTAGTAGATTTCTCTTTGAACAAATAGCATAAAATTTTATGGTAGGATTACAAGGACACACTATCAGAATGCCTTCAAGCCCATTTTACAAGTTGTGTCATCGACCAACTGGCGCTTGAGGCCCTTTATGAACAGATCTGCTAGGTTCTCCTGACTCCGAACATCAATCACTGCAATTATACCTCTTTTGATAAGATCGTGTACTGCCCTGTGCTTCAATCGCACAGTCCTCTTCTTTCCGTTGAAGAGGTCATTTGATGCCACCGTCGCAGTCGCCTGGTTGTCACAGTATATCGGTATCGTCGGTATCTGAGCCCCAACCACTGGAAGATCATACATGAGCTTCCGAAGCCATTCTGCTTCATCTGCTGCAGTTTCAAGTACATAGAATTCAGATTCCATGGAGGAACGAGAGAGTATAGTCTGCTTCTTCGACTTCCACGATATAGCAGCTCCACCCAAGGAAAAGACATATCCACCTGTGGATCTCTCGCTTTCCACCTCTGAACACCAGCTAGCATCCCTGAAGCCTTCCACTACTATCGGATACCCGTTGTAGTGCAGTGCATATGTCTGAGTCTTCTTGAGATATCTCATCACCCGCTTCACAGCTTTCCAGTGCTCAACCCCTGGGTTGCTTGTGAACCGACTCAGCATTTCCACGACGAAAGCTATGTCAGGCCTTGTGGCAGTGGTTGCGTACATCAAACTTCCGATAATGCTAGAATACTCCAGCTGCCTGACGCTTTCCCTCGAGTTTGGCTTCAGCTTCTGATCACACCTGTATGGCGTATCGATCCCTGGAAGATCCTTATACCCATAGCGTGTGAGCATCTTCTCAATGTAGTGAGATTGTGACAGCGCTACTCCAGTGTCTGTCCGGATGATCTTTATGCCCAAGATGACATCTAAATCTCCCAAGTCCTTCATACTGAACTTGGTTGAGAGGAACTTCTTTGTCTCCATGACACATCCTATATCCGTCCCTAGGATTAGCATGTCGTCCATGTACAGACAAACGATGACTCCTCTTCCATCATCAAACTTTGTGTAAACACATTTGTCCGTCTTGCTGACTCTGTAGCCGTTTGACCTAATAACTTTGTCAAACTTCTCATGCCACATCTTGGAAGCTTGCTTCAAACCATACAATAATTTCACCAACTTGCAGACTTTGTCTTCAAGACCTTTGACGACAAATCCATCTGGCTGTTGCATATAAATCTCTTCAGTCAGCTCCCCATTCAGGAATGCTGTCTTTACATCCATCTGATGTATCACCAACTTATGTATAGCTGCTAGAGCGATTAACATCCTGATGGTGGTCATCCGAGCTACTGGAGCGTATGTGTCAAAATAGTCTATCCCCTGTTTCTGAGAAAATCCCTTGGCTACCAGCCTGGCCTTGAACTTGTCAATAGTTCCATCTGCCTTCATCTTCTTCTTGAAGATCGATTTACATCCGATGGGCTTTTCTCCTTCATGTAGATCTACCAACACCCATGTGTTATTGGAGGTGATAGAGTCAAACTCATCATTCACTGCCTCCTTCCAGAAGATAGCATCTCTGGTCTTCATCGCCTCATCATAGGTAAGCGGATCTGCTTCCGCATGATAGGTGACAAAGTCATCTCCAAAGTCTTTAGGTCTCCTCGCTCGCTTTGCTGACGGCTCTGCGAGTTCTGGTACAAGAGTTGTTTCATCAACAACAGCTTCTTCTTGGACTACTGGCCCATATGAGATTTCAGTCTCATTTGTACCTATATCATTTTCCGGAATGTCCGAAAGAATAATGTTTTTGTCTTTTGCAAACTTGTCTTCAAAGTATTCAGCATCGCGAGATTCGATGATATGATTTAACTCAATATCAAGAAATCTTCGAGCATCACTCTTCTCGGTATACCCCAAGAAGATCGCCTTCGTAGTCCTTGTCCCCAGCTTCTGAATCTTCAGATCTGGGAGCTTCACATACGCCAGACACCCCCACACTCGAATGACATTCAAGTTTGGTCTGACTTTGAACCAGAGTTCATGAGGAGTTACGTCCGAAGTTGCATATGGCACTCTATTCAGAATGAAAGTGGCCGTTAATGCAGCTTCTCCCCAGTAGCATTTTGGAAGACCTGCAGTAAGTAGCATTGAATTCATCATTTCTGTTAATGTTCGATTCTTCCTCTCTGCTACTCCGTTGGATTGAGGAGAATATGGAGCAGTAGTCTCGCATATGATTCCATGTTCTTTACAGAACGATGCGAAGTCATGAGTCCTGTACTCCCCACCTCGATCACTTCTCAACCTCTTGAGTTGTTGTTCTGTCTGCCATTCAGCTTCGGCCCTGAACTCTCTGAACTTCTCGAAAGCTTCGTCTTTAGTCTTGAGCAAGTAGACGAACGCGTATTTTGAGAAGTCGTCGATGAAGGTTATGAAATACTTCATCTCGGCCTTCGTGGAGAAATGTTTGAAGTCACAGATATCGGAGTATACTAACTCCAGAAGATCTGTGCTTCGATTGACACGATGAAAGGGTTTTTTTTGTGATCTTCGTCTGAGCACATACTTCACACTTTTTCACCTTACCCCCACATTTGGAGATAAGTCCTAGACTAGACATTTTGTTAATTCTTTTACAATGAACATGTCCTAGTCTATTATGCCACAACTCAAGAGAATAATCAGAAAATGCAACTGCATTAATGTCAAAAAACATTCCTTCGGTTTGATAAGCCTTCCCGAAGTATGTTTCCTTCTTGGACATCACCATCTGACCAGCATTGATGTCCATCCTCAAGCCTGCGTTGCAGAGCAGGCTCCCAGAGATCAGGTTCTTGGCAATCATCGGAATATGTTTCACACCTTGAAGCATCAGAGTGTTCCCAGAAGTGAGTTTCAGCTCCACAGTCTCGATCCCCAGAACTTCAGCTTGGGCCTGGTTCGCCATGACAACCTTCTCAGATATCGGCTGGTACATGACAAACCATTCCTTGCCAGAACAGACATGGCAAGTCGCACCAGTGTCTATCTACCAGTCAGAGTCAACCCCCCACAGTTGTGACCTGTGCGATCATAGCAACAATGTTAGAAACCAATGAAACCTTACTAGGCTCACCTTTCTCTGATTGTTTAGGCTTGGATCTGCATTCACTCTTGTAGTGGCCTTTCTTGCCACAATTGAAACAAGTCACTTGGGACTTGGACTTCTGTTGCTTGAATGAAGGACCCTTCACTTTTAGATTGGTGAAGTCCTTCTTCTTGTGATGAGAAGCCGCCTGCTTCCCCTTGGGATCTCTCGTCTGCACTAGATTGGCCTTAGCCAACTGTTTGGACAGAGTGTCCATCTTCTGTTGGGAACGCATCTCGTCCTCAACATGGATCTCTTGAAGTAGATCTCCCAAGCTAATGTCTAGCTTCTTTCTGAGCATCCTTGCATAGAACGTACTCCATCCAGCAGAAAGTTTTGAGACGATCCCTCCAACGACAAACTTGTCGGGAAGGGGCATCTCTTCGTCTTCCAGTTTCTGACGCAGCTTCAAAAATTCCTTCACCTGTGGCAACATGGACTTCTTGTCCTCAAAGAGCAATTTGTGATATTTTTCAACCACAAACATCTTGCTCCTGTTCCTGTCTTCTTCATACAGTTTTTTCACAAACTCCCATATGTCTTTGGCAAATTCCTTCTTCGAGTAGGATTCTGCCAGGGAATCCTCCATAGCATTCAAGATGAGAAGCCTGCAGATGCTATTTTTTCCTTCTCCATTTGGCCTGGAGTTTGGTAGCCGCATTGATTGCGGCAGTAGACCCAGTGTCTGGAACAGAAGGTTCTTCCTCCAACAGTACATGATCAACGTCTTTGAGTTGAAGAGTTAGATAAACCTTCCTCTTCCAGACTTGATAATGCTCTCCATCGAACTTTTCCAACTTTCAGTAGTCCGATTGGACGAGCGAAGCATTAATGTTTTTCATCTACAAGGATCTTGCTTTGAGATTGTTATTCCCGGGGCTTGACCAAAGATGAAAAACTGATGCAATCGAGATCTAAGATGTCACACAAAAAACTTTGCAGTGATCAAACTCAAGATCTACGATGATACAAAAAACTAAATAGCCAGATTACAATATGAAGGAGGGAAATAGAGAAGAGAAGATCTCTCGTTCTTCCTTGCAAACGTGTTGCAATTGGGACAGAACGAGTTACAATAATCTAGAGAAAGAAGAGATGAAGAAAAGTTGCTGGGATGTCAAAACACCGTTGCTCAAAGCAAGATTCGCCCCACACGAATTGCTTCCAGGAACCAACAAGTTGAAGAACTTGTGGAACGCTCGAAGTCACCTCTGTTCTGACTCTTCGGATGGACTTACAATGGCGGCAGCAGCTCCCTCTCTTTTTTTTTCTGACTTATAAAATTCGTAGTCCCCCATAAAGGAGGCCAGAAGAGAGTATATATAGAGAGAGGGTGGAAACCCTAACCGCCTTTTCAGTTATGGAAAGATTGAATTAAATCCCACAAAGATAGCAATGAAATTAATTCAAATCTTATGGAAAGATTGAATTAAGTCCCACAAAGATGGCAACAAAATTAATTCAAATCTTATGGAAAGATTGAATCAAATCCCACAAAGATGGCAACGAAATTAATTCAAATCCCACAAAGATAGCAACGAAATTAATTCAAATCTTATGGAAAGATTGAATTAAATCCCACAAAGATGGCAACGAAATTAATTCAAATCTTATGGAAAGATTGAATTAAATCCCACAAAAAGTGGATCTGAATTAATCGCATTGAATCAGTCTTTCCATAACTGACTTGTAGTCTGCACAGTCAGCCTGGTGCGAGTCCATGAGCCCATGACCCCGAATCCGAGTCCGAGTCCGAGTCGCTAAGCCCCTTTGGGACTTAGCTCCAAATGGAATTAATCCAAGAGAATGACAAAAGCATTAATGCTTAATCCTTGGAGCCTTATTCTTACCTCCTAGTAAAGTCACCCACATGGTTCCCTCCTTAGGGTCACCACCCCATGTGCATCTCTCAACAACACAATCAAGTATATATACTGAGATAACTCATGGTGCATTTCCGATGTGGGACTAAACTTTTACAAGGCATGTTGAGAGCAAGCTCTCTCCATGTAAAGAAAGCACCAACAATATATATATATATATATATATATATATATATATATATATATATATATATATATATATATATATATATATATCTTAAATAAAAAGTTTAAATCCTAAATTTTTCCACCCAAACTCTTCAACTCCTTATCTTAAATCACATTTTAGTTTATATTTTGTGACGATCAAGACTTGATTGCAATTTGATTATGTGTTTAAGATTACTTTTGTTTAAAATTAGTTCAAATATTATATTAGAACCCAATAAATCCAATGGATCCGACCCAATCCGAGTTCAAACCGAGCCAAACCCGATCCTCCGGACTTGGCCTTGGGCTTCATATGTTGAACCCGAGGTCGGGCCGGACTTGGGCACGGGTTAGGCTTATGATTGATCAGGTTGGGCTCGGGTTGACCTCAAACCCGACCCAACCCGTCCAAGTTGCACCCCTAGATCTACATCCACTCAGGGGCTGTTTGGATAGCGATAACTTTTCGAAAGTGTGAAGTGGCACTTTTTAAAATATGTTTGGATAGAAAATTTTTTGTCTCTTGCAAGTGAGAAAAAGAAGTTCGATTGTTTGAGTGGTTGTTGAAAGTGAAAAAAAAAATAGTTCGATTGTTTGGATAGTTGTTGAAAGTAGATGTTGAAAGTGATAGAAATTACTGAATATTAATTAAAAATATTAAAAAAATCTAATTTAAATCTAGATATTATAATATAAATAATAATAATAATAATAATAATAATAATAATAATAATAATAATAATAATAATAATATTATTAATATTATTATTATTATTATTATTATTATTATTATTATTATTATTATAACTAAATTAATTTCTATAATTGAATGAACAAAAAATTAATTATTATAATTAAATAAAATTAATTTTTTAATTAAATTAACAACAAATATTTAAAGAGAATTCTCTCTAGAGTCATCCACATGCTGGATTCATGTTCTGTTTCTTTTTTTTTTCTCACTCTTTTTCTCTCACTCGTTTATCTCTAGAGTCTTCTACTGGCGGTTCCCAAAAACTTTTTTGGAAGAGCAACAAAAAGAAGCCGCTGATGGCATAACGACCACCCCCCCCCAAATGGCTCCCCCGTCACCAGTGGCGCAGCGGCCCCCACACGAGGCTTCTGTGACGTCTGCGCGATGGCTTCGACTCCTCCTCCTTCTCCCTCCACTTCACCCCTCCTCCTTTGTCGCCGACGTCTCCTAGGCGACCGCATCGGATCCAACCTCCAGCGACGTCGCACCCTCGCCTCCCAACCCAGATCCGTCGTGACGCCGAATCCATGGTCACATCCTTCGCGACAGCCGACTATCCCAGCCGAAATGTATCGAGAAAGTCATTACTATGAGACCAACTAATTTAGTTGTTATTTTTTTCCAAATATTTTTTTGTTATTCTAATAGTTACTTTGTTCTTTTCTTTACAAACGATCTTGTTTTTATTTGTCTTGTTTAACTATTAGAAGAAAAAAAAATTGTTAGTAAAGTTACTCAACTAAGTTACTTTTATTCATATATTTTTAATTTATTATTTTTTTAGAAAAAATTATTTGTTAAATTGATTGATAAAATTGGCATCTTTTTTATATAAAACTTGGCTAATTATAAGGGCACAGCCTTTTTTACTCGGGGCTGTCCAAGTGACTGTTTTCCATTATTTACAAGTTTGCCACTGAAAAAATTACTCAGGGCTATCCAAGTGGTAGGTATAAAAGTTAACTCATAATTTTTTTTTCTTTTCTTCCTAACTCTCCATTCTCTCTCCCTCTTTCTTCTCCAAACCCTAGGTCTGGTCCCCACACTTTTTTCAACCCCACATTTCTCCAAACCCTAGATGATTCTCCAAGGAAGATTCTTAGAATATTCGGTACGATGACGTCCGCTAAACGACAAAATTTTTGAGTTTTTTTTTAAGTAATCTTATATTTCGTCCCAATGTAGAAATTATGGAAGAAAGTGGATCATCACGTCTATCAATCGAGGAACCCGGATCTTTCGAACAATACGACAAAACACCCGAAGAACTCTCGATAAATTTTCGATCGACTGCTACGCATTCGACTGTACAACAGGACTGCCAGACTTTCTGGCAGTTCATAGAACACAAAGGACTGCCATATTACGCGACAGTCTATTTGTACAACTAGTGTAAAATAGGACTGCCGTAAAACATGGCAGTCCAAGAAGTAACGAGGACTGCCAGATTATGCGGCAGTCTATATGTAGAAATACTGTACAGTTGGACTGCCAGACATTCCGGCAGTCCATAAAACACGTAGGACTGCCACATAACTCAGCAGTCAATATGTAGAACTAGTGTTAAATAGGACTGCCAGACTTTCTGGCAGTCTATAAAACACGAAGGACTGCCACAAAAATCGACTGTCAATGTGTAGAACTAGTGTAAAACAGGACTGCCAGACTTTCTGGCAGTCTATAAAACACGATGGACTGCCAGAATGTCTGGCAGTCATGTTGTACAGTCCTGAAGGAAGGGCAGTTTTCCTTGACAGTCTTGAAGTTGTTGATATTGTAATTTTGGTTGTAATTGTGATTGGCAATTTTTTTTTGAAATTAAATGTAGGGCCTACCACCTCCTATTTCCATTGACTTGAGTAATATATTCTCAACGGATGTCGCATTTGAATCTTATGAAGAAGTATTAGAATGGTGCAGACAAGTTGGAAGGCAAGTAAACACAGTCCTTGTCATGTCAAGGTCATTACGAGGCCCGTCGTGTCGTAAAACTGCTGATCTTGGATGCGAAAGAGGTGGGACATTTAGGCTTCATCGAAGGAAAGAAGAATGTGCCCGAAAAAAAATCCCGGAGAAGGCGGTAGGGTCCAGAAAGTGCGGTTGTCCTTTCAAGATTGTGCTTGTCTCAAGAAATGATGAAAAGTGGACAGTTGATGTCAGAAATGGGATGCACAATCATGCGGTGGCGGAGACACTTACCGGTCATCCCTATGTCAGAAGGTTGAACGAACAGGAGAAGAAGTTAGTTGAAGAATTGTCCTGCTCCGGAGTCGGCCCGAAGCAAATTTATTCTGCGGTGTGCCAGAAGAATGAACAGAACAAGTCAACAATGAGGACAATCTACAAAGCACTCTCGAGATCGAGGACAAATACCCTAAGAGAAAGAATGACGATGCAACAAGTTTTGAAGTTACTTGCCGACAATCACTATGCGGAGTACCATAGAAGACATCCGCCGTCCAATGAAATTACGTCTATATTTTGGGCGCATCCGGAGTGTACGCATTTGGCACGGTCCTTTGTCGATGTCTTGGTGGCTGATTGCACGTACAAGACTAACAAATTCAAGATGCCACTCTTCCACATTGTCGGCTTCACGTCAACGGGTAAATCATTTTCAGTTGTATTTTATTTCTTGAAGAATGAAACAGTAGATGACTATACATGGGCATTGAACAAATTGAAGACACTTTACACTGGACACAAAAAGCCGTCTGTTTTTGTCACCGATCGAGAATATGCATTGATGAATGCTATAGATATCGTATTTCCTCATGCTCGTAGACTACTATGTACATGGCATATTAATCGAAATATTCAAGCACAATACAAGAGCCGGTTTGAAAAAGTAGACGGCAAACTTGATATTGACCGCTTCACAGAATTCTACGACGATTGGGGCCTTGTTTGGCGAGCAAGTACTGTAGACGCTTTTGACAAAGCGTGGTTGGAGTTCAAAGAGAAGTGGGAAAGTAGCAACAAGCCATGTATATCTTATATCAAAGACACATGGGTTGATCCATTTAAAGAAGATTTCGTCTTAGCATGGACGAATAAGGTGAAGCATTACGGCACAACCACTACAAACCGTGCCGAAGGTTCACGCTCAAAACTGAAGAAATATATACGTTCATCGGTCGGCGATTTTGTGTCAGTTTGGCAGTCGATTAATCTAATGACCAACTCGACGGTGAACGAGATCAAGGCTTCATTTCAGATGAGCCTGAATATTGTAAAGCACGAACATAGGAAAGAGAAGCTTTTGTCTGATTTAATCCATGTATTATCTCACTATGCTTTGGGGTTTATATTTGAAGAGATTGCTCGGGCAAATTCAGTTGGTGTTGATACCGAAGAATGTGGTTGTACACATCGACATTCTATCGGCCTTTCTTGTGCTCATGAGATCAACGAATATCGACGTCAAGGCAGACCTATTCCAGTAGTGGTCGTTGATCAACGTTCGAGACAATTATCAGTTATGCCTATGGTGGAGAGTCACGACGATTTCTTTTCCTTGCCAGAAGTTAAACTTCTTCATGCAAGATGGTGTGTTGCCCTAGAACCTGAGAGGAAGTCTATTGAACGTAAAATTCAAGAACTTGCCCACCCGGCAAGCAGTCATGTGCAGGAGCCATCTGTCACCCCCAGTTTTTGAATTATGGGTATTTTCGTCATTTTCCAAGTTTTATGATTTTTAGGAATTTTATTTGATTTTATATGATTTTTAGGAATTTATTTGATTTAGTTTGAATTTTATCCAATTCTGACTTAAGTTGGAGACCCGGGTAGTCTGGACCCTAGTAGGACCCACATACTAGCTGGGCTTGGCCCACATACCATCCTAACTAGGCTAGAAACCATAAACCCTACTTCCATGGCTTAATTAGTCATTTTAGAGGCTTAATTAGTTAATTAGGGTTAAACCGAAACAAACCGAACCAAACCGAATTCAATTCGAACCAAACCAAGTCTATTGGATTTGGGGGCTTATTGGGTCTCCACCCAAACCCAATAGGGCCCCCCTTGGCCGGCCATGATAGGAGCAACCCCCCCTCTCTTTTCTTCACTCCTAAGTAATCACTCTCCCTCTCCATTTCTTTCTTTTCCAAGCTCTTTCTCCTCCAAGCAAAACCAATTCTAGGTAATGCATTAAATCCCTCATTTATTCTCTATTTCATTTATTTCTTCACAATAAATGAAGAGGAGCTCATTCTCCACCATTTGACTATAGCTATTATAGGTTTTCCTAAAACCTAGTTTAAGAATTTATTAGGGGTTTTCCTTTTTAGAGAGGTATATATATATTTCTATATATGTGTGTGTGTGATTTTAGAGGAAGGGAATGAGAGTTTGGGAGAGAGGAATAGAAGTAGAAGAAGAAGGAATAAGAAATAGCAGCAGTAGGAAGTAGAGCAGCAGCAGCAGTAGGAAATAGCAGCAGCAGCATAAGCCCAGTAGCAGCAGCAGCAGTTTAGGCATTAGGAGCAGCAGTAGCAGGAAGGTTAAGGAGAATAAGGAGAAGGAGACGGAGAATAAGGAGAAGGAGACGGAGAATAAGAAGGAGAAAGAGACGGAGAATAAGGAGAAGGAGACGGAGAATAAGGAGAAGGAGACGGAGAATAAGAAGGAGAAGGAGATGGAGAATAAGGAGAAGGAGACGGAGAATAAGAAGAAGAAGGAGATGGAGAATAAGGAGAAGGAGATGGAGAATAAGGAGAAGGAGACAGAGAATAAGAAGAAGAAGGAGACGGAGAATAAGGAGAAGGAGACGGAGAATAAGAAGAAGAATAAGACGGAGAATAAGAATAAGGGGAAGGGAATGTAGGAAATTAAATTAGAGAGGGTTGACCTAGAGCTGACCAGAGCTGACCCGTTGACCAAAAGTCAACTGTAAGTCAACTCTTGACCTAGTTTGATTGGGTTGACTTCCAATGCTCTCCTATGACCAAGGTTGCCCTAACTAGACTTGTCTTGACCTAGAATGACTTAATAGAATTTAATTTGATTTGACTTTACTTCCTAAACATAGTATTGATACGTCTTGTTCTCTATAGGTGTCACGCCCCAGAACCAGAATACTGGAGAGCGGGGGCAGACATAACCAGCTACGTATAATGAAATGGAATCCATCTCACCATACGGTCACGGCTGTCTAGATATGTGAGGGTTTATCTACAAGCCATCAGTCTCTTAAGTTCATAAATTATCCTATTGTCTCAATCTCAACCAACTAGTAATAGTTACAAGATATCAGACCACCAAATATACAATTATAAGGCGTCCCAAACATTACATATCCAGATGATCATGAAGCTAGTCGTACAAAATGTAAGGACTAGCAAGAGTTAAGTTATACATGATCAACCTCGAGTTGCCAATCATGTTACAGCCCGTAGGCAGACAGTAAGTAAAGTGCATCGAGCTAACAGGTGCTCGTCGGCTAAATGCCTCAAAAGAATAATGTACAATTGCAGTAGGAGAACAAAAGAAACCCACTCGTTGCCAGGATTCCCTCTAGTGATCACCATCTGGCTGGAAAGCAGGTAGATCCTTTGCTGCTGCTCCGGTATCTGGCCATACAAAACCAGCTGGGTCAGACCCCAGAAAGAGCAAGTGCCACAAAGGAGGCTTCACTTAAGAACTAAAACAAGCAATTTAGCATAAGAATATAATTACATAATAAGGGACAGTAATTAAGAAAAAGCATGACAGGTGAATATAAAAGACAATCTTGTACAGAATAAATAAAAGACAGAACATATGGAAAAGCATGACAGGATGATATACGATGAGATAACCATGGGACTATTCAGATAACCAGGTTACAACCCGTAAACCAAACAAGGACCGGGGTTATAACCTTTCGTCTGAACGGAACTTGGCTTCTCCCACCATTTATCGGCAAGGTAAATATAAGAAGTCGAGACATGTAACAATCTCGTACAGGATCAAGACAAGACTAGACAGATTGAACCCCATCCAACAATCACGACCAAGCAATAAGTACGGCTTGATACTTTAACTAACTAGGGTTATCACAGGCCTAGTTACTAGCAAGATGCAATGAGAATTCCAAGTCCGGTTACCTGTTTGTTACTACCTGAGTGATCCCAGCAAGAAAAGGAAAAGATAGCAGGGTATAGCAGACACACTGTAGTAAGATACATGTGTCCTAAGGTACCACACTCGACGGTGGGCTGGAAGTGCGCTCATCTCGACGGATAGCAATAAATCCCATGTATATATATATATATATAAGGCCGAGACCAAAGGGGCAACAGGTAACTGGGAAATTCTCCATGAACTATTTGATCAATCTAGTCATTAACCTAGCCAGATTCAGTATGAATCCCTGACCGTGGTACTCAGGAATCATGCCCTAGACATGATACAAGACACAACCGGACTAGTAGTTTATATAAGCACAATCCATACAAACAACCACGGTGTCCAGGCCAATGAATTAATTAGTCAAGAGTGCGCCACGATGGGCCACTATCATTATCATTATTACTTATCAAGAGTGCGCCACGACGGACCACTATCAAGCATTGTTCAATTATCATTCTAAACATAATAAATAAATTCGGGATTATCAAGTTCATAAAAAAGGCGTAAGGACATAAAATGGACGTTAAATATCTAATAAAATATCAATATACAGGGCTATAAAAAATCCAAGGTAAGTAGGGTCAGGTCCAGTTGTGCCTAAACATCAGGTTGCGCCTGAGTCAGACTGCGCTCAAGTCAGGCTACGCTCAGGTCAATCTACGCTCAGGTCAAGCTACGCTCAGGTCAGCGTATGAGGTCCATACGACACCTTGTCAAGGCAGCGTATGAGGTCCATACGACTCCTCATCAAGGCAGCGTATGAGGTCCATACGACTCCTCATCAAGGCAGCGTATGAGGTCCATACGACTCCTTGTCAAGGCAGCGTATGCAAGACATATGCTTCCAAAAGGCAGCATATGGGCCAGACTGCGCTGCGCTAAAGAGCGCACACAGCTCAGTGGCGCAAGCTAAAAAGCTCGCGCGCACTGCTCACTGTCTTCTCCAAATCAGCAAGAACTCCATGGTTGAACCAAAGGCTTTAAAAGTCCATAACTTGGTCAAAATAAGTCCAAATCCAACTTTTCAAAGGTCAAAATTGGGTAGAATAAAATTCTCAACAACATGGAACCATCAAAACTCGAAAATAACAAGGTTTAGTAGATCAAAACCCAAGATTTTCAAAAATAATTTAAACTTAGATCTACAAGAATCTAGCCATAAAAAGAGAAAATGTCAAGTACTAAAGTAAGTTAAAATGTTGCAAAGAAGGGAATGGAACAATAAAATTTGGGTTCCTCCATGAAGCAAGATGCACTTGCCTAAGGGGTGTTCTTGGTTGGTAGTGGGTTTAATGGAGAAGGAAGAAGAGATTAATGAAGAGAGAGAAGAAGAATAGGTAATAAATATGAGTGGTGGTGGTAGGTAGGGGGTTCACCCCTTGGTTCATGATGAACCAAGTAAACCGAGCCAAGCCGAACCAACCCAATCCCCCTTCTATCCAAATAAAACCAAGCTCCACTAATCAGATTTAATCCATGAACGATAAATGGCAATTAAACCACAATGCTAAATATGAAATAAACCACAACTAACTGATCAAAGAAAAAGAGAAATACGGGTCAAAAATACGAACACGTATAAAATACGTATCACAAATTTTGGGGCACTACAATAGGTCCTCGAGACTGTGAAACCCGTAATTTTTAGTTAATTATTTGAAATTCTGGAAATTCAATTTTTGTTATTTTTCTAAATTATTAAAATTTAGTGTTTGTTAAAATTAATATTTTGCCAAATTAGTATTAAAAGCTAAATAGAAAGTTACTAATTTTAAAATAAATAATCATGAATTTTGGTTGACTTAAACTCGTTCCCAAGTCCCGAACTTATCTAGAATCCTTAATTATTTCAGTTAAAATAATTTATTATTTAGCTAATTATTAATATAAATTATTTTAGGAAAAATGGTATTATTAATAAATTCCTGGATTTTAGTTTGGCCTGACCCGTTCTGAACATATTTCGGACTCATCTCGATCCATTTTTGAAAATCAAACCCAAAACCGAACATATTCTAATCCTATTGTTTAAGAAAATAATTATTTAAAGAAAAACAAAATTTTCATTTTCTTAATCTCTTTCTAAAATCTCACATTTCCTTTTTTGTAGTTCTCAGAAAGGAAACCTTTCTTTTCCCATTCCTTTCTAAACGTACACCAACCCTTTCCCTTCCAAAACGCTCAGCCACCTGGAGCTGGCGATCTCCTCGACTCCCAAGCAACCGATGACTGCTCCTCTTCCGGTAACCCCCAAGACCCATCATCTATAAAAACACCTTTCACCATTCACCAACACCCGACTCTCAAACCCTCAGCCTAACCCCAAACCCTAGCTGGAGCTCCGCCTACTTCGGTGAACCGCGGCAGCCCACGGCTGTTTTTCCAAGCAACGACCCCGTGCCCAGCCATCCAGGGCCGAGCGCCGCCCTCGGGTCCCCGTTTCCAGGCCCTAGCCCGGCGCCCTTTTCCGCAGCCGACCGCTGCCCTCCTCCCGGCCGATCCCGTGTCCAGCGCACCCCTCACCGCCGGTCCCCGCGAGCCAGGTCGCCCCGTGCCCTAGATCCCTGGCGGTTGATCTTCGCAGCCCCAGCACTACTGTTCCCGGCCGAACACTCCGGCGCCCCGACCGAACCCGCCCGCCGCTGTTCCCGCCGTCCTCGGCAGCCCCGATCCGTGCACAGCACTGTCCCGAGTGGCCAGTCCTGCGTGTGTCTTCGGCGTTGACCGATCCCGAGTTCGGTTCCATTTCTGCGGATTGGCGTGTTTCGAGTCCGAGGCAACCCTTCGGATTCCGTCAACTTGGGTAATCTCTGATAATCATAGTAGTTCGTCCCCTGTCTTGGTCGATGATGAGATTTGGTCCACGGATTTTCTTCGAAAAATTCGGTTTTCTGCTTCGTTTCTGGTTTCGAAAATTTTGGATCAAGTGTTCTGTGATATTTGGTTCTGTGGATGGTTTCGGGTTTTCCGAGAACTCTTCGGAAAAGAGTTCTGATGTTATATCGGAATTTCTGATTTTATTTTGGGTTTCCGAAATTTTCGGAAACGTATTGCTGATTCGGGTTTAATATTATTTTGGTTGGAAAATTTGAGTTTCCCTGGTTTGGGATTATTTGCAGGAAATCATGGCGCACTTTTCCAGTTTTGGGTTATCCCGAAAATAGAGGGAATACTGCCGAAATTTCTATAAAAATTTAATTATATAGTTTTAAAATAATTTTCGGAAAAGAATACTATTTTTGGATTTTTATTGGGCGACGACCTTATTGGTCAATGGACCCCGGCTAAATGCAAACGAAACCGGTCTCGCCCGGACGTTGAGGCATTAGCTATTTTTGAAGAGTGGACCAATATTCTGAGACTCATAAAATAAATTTAATTTAGTTTATTATTTTATTTTGTAAATTTAATTGTAGGATAATTTTTCTGGACTAACTAAACTTTCTTCTTATTTAAATTCATGTAATCGGTTTGTAAGGGCATAAGCCTATTCTGGTTGTAGGATTGTAATAGCTTAGGTTTTATTTTATTTTTTTTATTTTTTGGATAATTTTGGTAGTGGGAACGTAGTATAAAATAATAATTATTTATTGTATTTTTTTCAAAAGAATATAATAATTAATGTTTTGTCACTTAGAAAATTAAGTTGTAATTTTAAAATAGAAATTCATGTATTTCTCATTAAAAAGAAAAATCTTAGTTTTATATTATAAAATACCACGTTTTTCCAAATAAACCGATAAATACAATTTTCCCAGAATTAAATATAAATTGATGTTTCATAATTACAACGCACTAATAATCGCGTTTTGCTTGTGTTAGCTAATTAAAAGATTTAAAATTGACTAGGGAACAGCATAGAGATTGCAACTAGCTTAGTTAGCTTTGGCGATTCTTGGTTTCTGAGACAGCTTATCGAATGTAGGATTTCGAAGAAGAGTCTGAACTTCCATCTCGACGTATCAACCTTTCTAGTCCAGTCAAACCTGAGACAAGTACATTTTGTGTTAGTTTACAGTTATTTAATAATCGCTTTACTGCAAGTTTAAACCACGATGCAACACGGAACTCTCTCTGAGAGCACTGACTGTAACTACTGTAACTACTGTAACTGTTTGGGGACTGGGGGAGTAGTGTAATGAGTATGACCATATCCAAACTACTGTAACTACTGTAACTGTATTAGCTTATCCCTCATACACACGGGAATAAGCCGTATCTGAACTGTAACAAACCCAAGCCGGTCATATTCATTGCCTATTCAAATCACACTGTTTTACTGTTAGAAAACTGTTCATTTCTAAATTATTTAAAAGTGCATGATTCTATTATTATTTCAATTGTTAAATTAGCATGAATTGTACTTTGCTCCCTCCTGACTGGAGACCCAACATTTTAGGTATCACTGATGAGGCTTTGTTCCGCGATATTTCCCGAGGTCCCAACTAGAGGACGATGATCTCGAGACTGATGAGCTGGTTGCCTAGATTTTTCTTCTTCTTTTATAATTCATGATGTTTGTGGAAAACAATGTATTTCAGATGTATCTTTCATTTTATTGTAAAAAGTTTTAAACTATTCTAATTATTAAAGTTGTGACAATTAGACTGTGTTGTTTATTTACCTGCATGAGTGATACAGCTTACTGCCGCCATCTCAACAACGGTGTAGGCTGGACATGATCCGATTCGACCCAAGAAATTGGGACCGGGTCGTGACAGAGACGCTGCTTTGGATCCCGTTGACATATCTTATCATATTACAGGCGAGTACATTCTCTGACACTTTTCCAATTTACGATGATTGTTATAATTTATGTAATTAGTGTAGATATGCTTGTTCTCGACACATTGGTCACACGGATTGGTATTCATGGATCCCGACATGAGATGTTATTCCTCGTTATCTTGGTATATCTTGTGCAAGCTCCCTTGTAGTTCTTGTGCAGTATATGGACACCGATTCTCGAGGAGACTTGCTCCCTTCTCGTAGAATCCCGTGTTGTAACGTGTCTTGCTTGGATCCACTCTACCAGTCGGGGACAGGGAGTACTAGTGTAGATGTGTGGTCATTATCCGCCTTGTTTATTCTTGTAGACCTTGAATGATACCAATCCTACACTCCACGTAGGATTGGCTGGTCAGTAGACCTTGTGCAGACCCAAGCCGGCCACATGTTGTAGCTAGTACTCACACACCTAGATAGATGATTCTTGATTTTTGTACATGCCATGATCAGTTTACTTGCCTTGTTCTAGCTCTAGATTTACAGCTTACCTTGCCATGATGCTCACATGTACATTCCATGATTTCTTGTATATACTCTCTATTTACAGTCTTATAGCTTTTGTCATATCTTGTGAACTGTTGTTAGTTGATTGTACTCGTTCCATCCTGACTGGATATGTTAACAAAATATTACAGATGCTGATGAGGGGGATTACAGTACCTACTACGGTCCGGATGACGTTGTGGGCTTAGACTTGGAGACCTTGGTCCAGCAGGGCTTAGCTCCGCCTGACGAGACTTTACCTATTGCTTAGTTAGAGTAGGTCTTTTATACTGGACCTTGTCTCTAGTTACTTTTGAGACTGTTATTATTTTGGATTGTATTAGAGACTTGGACTTGTATATTCTTTGTGTTGGACTTGACAGGTTATATTTTATCGTCTTGTTGTCTTTATCTTTCAGTCTTTACTTTATCATCTTAGAGTTGTGATTGAGCACTCATATATATTCATTGCTTGTCCTCCGTTCGGAGTTGACCATATTCTCGACAGATTTTTGATATATATATAAACTGTTGTTAGAGTAGAAAACCTACAGCGTTTCACGCCGTTTTTACGGTGAGGGCTGGGCGTTGTCACGTACACGTGCCCTTATAGCGGGTGCGGGTCGTGACACCATCTGTTGTCGTTGCCCCGAAGGGTAGACCACCAAAAAGACTTACAAGAACACAGAAGAAGAAGCTCGAGTCTACTAGAAGAGAACTATCATTATTTGAGCATATTGAAAGAAGCATGGAAAGGTTCGTTTGTCCAAAGAGGAATGAGAAGCTTCCTATTCAACGGAAGAAACAGAAAACAAGCGTTGGTGTCACCTTCGACATGTACATTCATATATTTAATCCTGCAATATGGGAGTACATTTGGTCTATTGAAGATATGCCTAAAGATGGACATTGTGGGTACCACGCCCTTGCAAGAAGAATGTGGTTGTCAAAAGAAATGTAAATATTTGGTCCTAAAGATGGACATTGTGGGTACCACGCCCTAGAAACAAGGATAAATATTTATGTCTATACCGAAGAATGTGGTTGTCAAAAAAAATGTAAATATTTGGTCCTACGCCGATGTAAAGAAGAAGAAGGAAGTTTATTTTGGTATGACATTTGAGTATCACATTTACAGTTGAGTATCACATTTACCAGGACTGCCCAGTTCCCTGACAGTCCATCGTGAATGAACGACTGCCAAGTTCTAACTTGGACTGCCCAGTTCCCTGGCAGTCCTTCATTCACGATGGACTGCTAGATTTTTTGGCAGTCCTACTTAGAACAAAAGCATATTAGAACAAAATGATACGGGAGTTCGACATGAAGTATTCAAAACCTATTACGAAGAAAGCATAATACAACAAAATGATACCGGAGTTCGACATTAAGTCTTCAAAACATATTACAACCAAGACGTCAACAAGTATTCGAAACACAGTTCAACAAAAGCGGCACACAAATTGTTCAAACACGTACAAACAAGTCATTTTTTCTCATGACGCATCTTAGTCCGTCGCTCGTTTTCGAGAAACGGATAGTCCGATGCGATGTTCTGCATCTGGTTAGCAACGTCGACGTAGTTCTCTCCCTTGCACAGCACGAGACTTTTCCCCAAGTTTCTTACTTTCGAAGCCTGAAGGAAAAATTAAGGGTCCAAATTAGCCAGGTTACTATACTGGTAAACATTAATTCGAAAAAATACTACTTGCCATCTTTTGCAGTGCGTCAAGCAGGCCTGCCCTGTTTGGTAGAGGAGCAGCTACCGGCACTTTATTCCCTCGCGTATCTGGATTCAACATCATACCATGTTCGGCCTCTACATAATAATTCATATATTCATCAGTTCAATCCCATATCTGCTCCACCGGACGTCGTAAAATTTTACCAACTACATGACGTTGCCACTCAGTGAAGAAGTAAGAGCCCCAACGGTAGTCCGGCGGGACATAGGTTGATGCTTTGTTCCCTTTTGAAGAAGTCCTCAAATTCAAAGTGCCCGGTATAGTTTGCACGTAGCCAAACTGACGAAGCACTCTGTCTGGCATATGAGGCTCCTCAATTTCTTGATAAGATATCAGACCTTGAAATAGTGAAACTCCTTGCAACGGACGAGAACTATTTCGAAGATCCTTATATGGATGCCAAATAATCTACATCATAGTATATGTAATCAAGACCAAAGAAGTTACTATTTTACACTATAATGAAATCCTAAGTAAATGAAAATTTAAGTTAGCATTGTCTCACCTCCTTTTCGTTCATATCTTCAAGTGCGATATGCAGGGAAGCTAAAGTATGCGAATGTCTGCTATCTATCTTAACTGGATTCCATTTGCACATCCTAGGTAGCTGCTCATCATAGTCTTTGTTAAGAGTAGCCCTCTTTAGCGTCGGGAAATGTTCGTATATCCATGCCTGTACATGAAATATACATGACACACATATTAATCGACCTAATTTTATTTAAACTAGAAACAAAGTACGATTTACTTGACTCACATGGAGCAGAGTTTGACAACCAGCTATAGTCTTCGATCCGACTCTAGATGTAGCGCCAAGTTCGCGGTAGAGATAAGCTAGTATACCGCTTCCAAATGATATTTGATCCACAGTGCCTAAGTTCATAAAATTGTTAACATATTTGGCGTGAATCGAGGTTCCGGACTTGTCCGGAATGCAGACGGCTCCCAAGATGAAATACATGTATGCCCGGGCCACTACATCATCGTTGGCGTCGTCCTCGTTGCCATTTTCATCGTCTTCATCATCATCATCATCAATGTGTGCATTCCTAAGAAAACTCAAAGGAACTCCGTACAACTTCTTAAACTCGGGAAGACTAACAAAATTCTCTGCCTCAATACCGAGTGCATTGGCGACCAATTCCACCATCTCGTCATACATCTCAAAGTCGCCCGTATCATAATTCATCAGCATTGGACCACCATCAACTCTAAGTCCCAAAATGTGGTGGACGTCGTCGAGGGTGATCGTCAACTCCCCGGAAGAGAAATGGAAACTGTTTGTTTCGGGATGCCACCGCTCCACAAACGCAGAGATCAGTGCATGATCCAAGATCTTATACGAGTGTTTCGCAATATGCTGCAACCCAGTGGGGATAATTTTGGCCTTCACACCTTCTTTCAAATTGTCAAAATTCCATGTACTGCACATCTTAGCGTGGTTAATGACCCGCAAGATACGCGAGCTTTTCTGAAAATAAAACAATATAAAGAAAATATAAATATAAAATGTAACTACTATTTTCAAAAGTCAATTTACATCTAAGGTAATGAACTTGCCAGATCCTTCCAAATTTGGTAAGATATGTGGTTAGGCAGGGACGTCAATAGTGAGCAACCGATTGGCCTCACTTCCGGATCAGCTCTATCAGAAGCGGCCTTCGCGTGAGAAGGTCCGGAACCATCGTCCCCCCTCTATGAACATTGGGCAAATTATCATCGGAGGAGGGAGAATCAGGACGAGTCTTCTGTTGCTTCGATTTACTTGCAACGTGTTTGGTTCGACGTGGTGCAGTCTGAGAGGGTGCCGCCGGTTCACTTATCGTTATTGGTTTTTCGCGAACCCGCTCAGCTTCACGTGCCTTCCGCTCCGATGCGGTAGGACGTTTTCTTTCACCCTCGACGTCAACGTCCTTCGTCTTCGGAGTCGGGTCGTGACTACGAATATTTAATATCAATCGATTAATACTTAGCAAACATCAAACAAGACTCCCAATTCAGGACTGCCGTTCCTTCTGGCAGTCCTATGTACTGTTAGGACTGCCAGAAAGAGAGGCAGTCCACTTGTACAACAAGTATAACACAGGACTGTCTCACTTTGTGGCAGTTCTTCATGCATAAAGGACTGCCACAAAGTGCGGCAGTCCTTTATGCATAAAGGACTGCCACAAAGTGCGGCAGTCTTGTGTAATACTTGCTGTACAAGTGGACTGCCTCTCTTTCTGGCAGTCCTAACAGTACATAGGACTGGCAAAAACATGGGCAGTCGTCGTCGACTCGAGAGGTCTAACTATCATTCCATACTTGGGTTTTTCGAACTAAATTAATAGGATTTTTTTTTGGGGGGGGGGGGGGGGGGGGGGGGGGGGGAGGGGAAATTGACAACTTTAAGTATTAGGTTTCTTACCTTGATTGAGAGGAACGTTTGCGTGCCATCGTAGGGAGAGATCGTTGGAAAATGGTGAAGACAAAGGAAATGGTGGAGATGAGGATCGAAATCCTTACCCTGACAATTGCGTAAAACAAATGGAGAGAGAGGAGTGGGAAATCGTGGAGAAGAAGAAGAAGAAGAAGAAGAGGAGGAGGGAAAATAGGGTTTGTGAAGAGAGAGAGGAAAAATTTGAAATGAGAGTAATTTTCGGGTTTGGGGGGGGGCTGTGAGGTTTGGACAGCCCCCCTGAATGAAAACGTTGGACAGCCCGAGTAAAAGTTCCTCAAAGCCTGGCTAGTCCTAATCCTGGCTAGCCCCGAGTAAAAAAGACTGTGCCCTTATAATTAGCCTAAAATTTGTTAAGAAAATCGGATGTTTTTTATACCTCACTTCCAAACTCTGTCCTAGGTCCCGACAATTCTCGGACCTGCCATTGCAATTGTGAAAACTTTCAACAGTAAAATTCAAGGATACTCAGACATTTGAATCACCAGAAAGATATATACGGAGACAGTTTTCACACTTGGACACGCGGAAGAAAACAAATTACAAATTACTTTACATCAGTTTCATTTCCAAGATGGAAGGAATTAAGAAACTAGAATACATCACTCATACTTGTGATCTCCGTTCTACTATTATACAACATCATGATGATACGTATGTGGTCATATTCTACTGCTTCCTACAAAGAAACTAAGACCTGGCTTCTTTTTTTTTTCTTTTTTTTTTCTTTTTTCTAGGGCTTCTGATCACGATTTCAAGGGACTCGACTGCCTCTGCTGCGACAAGGGCCTCACCAACGATTTCCCGTAGGCGATGGGGAGTGCTGCTAACTTCTTCACTTTGCTCACGTATGCCCTCTTTGTGAAATTGTCGTAGTCGTTCTTCTCAATCTCGTCGAGTATCTGGCTGTACAGTAGCAGAGAAGCGAACACCTGAAACACGAGTAAAGAGTGTTCACTTAGAACATAACTAGAGAGAGCTCCAAAATACATTTTGAGGCTGAATTTATATTAAAAAAAATCTAGAAATGGTTTGATCTGTATAAATGGCCTCTCGTCCAAAGGACGTATATTTTGGACTGCAATCCTGGCCCGTAGGCCACGTGTCGCCTCCTGATTGGCCGGGGGGCTGGTGGGCCCGGTAGTTAGCAGGGGGGAGGCCAATCGGAAGGCGACACGTGACTCGCGGGCCAGGACTGCGGTCCAAGTCTGCGGGCAACGTAGCATTTTCGTTTAGAGAAATTACTACGGGTCACCACACAATGATTTGGCTATCACATTTCTAAAAAATACTTTCATTTTTCGATAATCAAACTAATGAGATATCAAGATTCTATTTCCAAATACCCTCTTTCTCTAACACAACTTCATCTTCCTATTTATTTTCTAATATGTTCCTATTCTGAACATCATGAGTGGTTTCAAACTCCATTATAGAGGTTTCAAAACTTTAGAAATTATGGTAGTTGAATTGGAAACGAAGAAGTGCCGATAGGATTCTAACAGTCGTTATTGTAATTAGGACTATCAGAATTATGAAAGTCTTAACCTTAGGACCGTCAGAATCTTGAGAGTACTGAGACACAGTTTTCTAACTTAGTACTTCCAGAATTTTGACTATCAAAATTTTAAAAGTCCTTTGTTGTCCAAATCCAACTATCACTATTTATAAAGTTTTCAAACTCTCATGACAGAATTTGAATCAACCAATTGTGTTCCGAGAAAGAGATTATAGTAGAAAAAGAGAGAGGAGGTTGTGTGGGGGAAAAGAGAAACGGGTGTTTGAAATTAGGGGTGAGCATTATTCGGTTTTGGATCGAAAACGGAATCGAATCGAATCGAATAAGAGATTCGGTTCGGTTTAAAAAAAATTCGGTTCGGGTTTGGTTTTGGGTTTCGGTTTCGGTCCAAAATCGAAAATCGAATAAATTTTTTTAGTTTATATATATATATATATATATATATATATATATATATATATATATATATATATATATATACTACAGTTATTAACAAAAAAGACAAATAAACCGAAAAATCGAATAAACTAAAAACCGAACCGATTTACTTCAGTTCGGTTTGATTCGGTTATGAACCAATTCGGTTCGATTTCGATTTCACTTATTCAATTTATGGTTATTCGGTTTGGTTTGAACCGAATTAACTGAATGCTCACCTCTATTTGAAATTGTGTTGTCCTAACAGATTGTGTGTTCCCTCTCGACATTTTCTCAACTTAAATATAGAGACAATTTTATATAGAGTTATAAATTTAGGTGTATTTATGCAAAAGATGATGAGTTTGAAGTATTTACAGTAAAAGGGATGTGGCGCTATATAAGATGGCGTCCAAGATAATTATTGAGCTTGGCGCCATCTTAAATGTTGCCCAAAGTTTTTTTTTTTTTCCGGTTTTTCTTAATTTGTGACATAAGAAGGATCCATAAATAAAACTATCTCTTCATATACAAACTTATCTCTAAATATATGTTTTTTTTCAAATCTTAGATTCATTTAAATCTAATATTAGAAAAATTAGCTTAGAGATAAGGTTAAAAAAATAATTTAAAATCTTAAATATTTTTTCTCAAATCCATGGAAAAAATTTTTTTTAAGGAAAATAATGACAATCAAACATCTAAATTAATTCTATAAAAATAAATTAATTTTACAGAATTAATTTAGTAGGAACAAATTTTCATTTGAAAATTTTATCTACGATTTCAAACACCTAAGATGTTTTTTTCTTTCTAATATTAGATTTAAAAAATATTTAAGAACTTATCTCTAAAGATATTTTAAATTTATCTGATTTTTATATATGTACAATCAACCTGATTTGAGAAAAAAAATATTTAAGATTTTAAATTATTTTTTAACTTTATCTCTAAGCTATTTTTTTCTAATATTATATTTAAATGAATCTAAGATTTGAAAAAAAAATAGAGATAAATTTGTACATAAAGGCTTATTTATTTATGAATGAGAAATCAACTTCTTACGTCAAAAATAGAAAAAAGTGAAAAAAAAAACTTTGCCGACATCTAAGATGGCACCACATCACTTTTTCTATAAATATCTCAAACTCATCATTTTTTATAAATACACCAAAATTTATAACTCTATATAAAATTGTCTCTTAAATATATTATCCTCTAACATATGATAGCCTCTACCACTTTGTGTGTTGCCTTTAGTTATTTCCTTAGTTGGGCATCGACAAACTTTTGTGTTGTGTTTCAGTTGTCTGATTTCGTGCAGATGACTCACTGTTCCATCCATACTAGCTCACTGTCAAGAAATTGAAGAAAAGAAGCTATAGACAAAAATAAAAAATAAAAATTCAAATCAAATCTTACCGGCCACCTGCTGGCTTGGCTGAGCTCCGTCACGCCCTTCTCCGCTTCCTGGAAGAACATTCTCGCCCTCTTGATCTGCTTCTTCATGAAGTTCCTCCACTTGTCCGTGACCTTCCCTTTGAACACATCCTCGTCGGAGAGCCCAGCCTGGGCCAGCTCGTCCTGGGGGAGGTAGATCCTACCCCTTCTTGCACTGAAACAATTACGACACGACACAATACATCTCACTCAGTTAGCAGATCCGACGAAACAACCGATCGATCATCGTCAGGTCATGTTCACTTACTCTTCTCCGACATCCCGGAGTATGTTCGTGAGCTGGTTCGCGATCCCCAGGGCCAAGGCCGCGTTGTAGACGCTCTCGGTGGTCGCTTCGGACTCCGGCGCGATGCCCATCACGGGAACGCTCATCAGACCAACGGTCCCCGCCACGTAGTAGCAGTAGAGGTAGAGCTCGTCGAAGTTCTTGTATCTCGACTTCTTCAGATCCAGCCTCATCCCTTCTATCATGTCCTTGAATGGCTGAAAAAAAAAATTCCCGATGGCGAAGCACATGATAAATACATCGATCGATAAGGCTGATATACGTCGCAGCACGAACATATACCTGTATATCGACAGGGAACTTGGACACGGTGTCCGATAGAGCAGCGTCGAACATGTCGTACGGGCGACCCGCGAAGAGGTCCTCCAGCCTCGACTCCCACCTGTCGAGGGCCGACGGGGTTATGTGCGAAGCGTTGGGCCCGTCGACGAGCTCGTCTGTCCTCCTGCACCACACTGGCCAGAGCATACGTTCGTAAAAGAAGTACGAAAGAAGAATCACTTACGATACTAACTCCGTTATCATAGACTAGGAAGCACAAACACTCCAAAAATTCTGTGGCAGACACTCGTCTCACACGCAACATGTCATGAATACACTAGGACATACCAATACCAAAAACGGGAGCAGAATCTATCTGAGATAGGCCGTGTGTATCCGTGTCCGTTCAACATTAGGGTGTCATAAATTAGGGAGCATGGATACCCGCAAATCGTGTCAGTCACAACACGGATACTCCGCAAATCGTATACACGTCTCCGTGTCCATATCGTGTCGTATTCGTGTCCGTGTAACATTATCAAAGAAGATAAAGCAGGGTTTTTGACTGGTTACCATAAATTGCCCAGATGGCCCTCCTCCTCTCAGGAGTCATCAGCAGCGTTCCTAAGTACCGAAAACTCATTAAGTCAGGAAAAGAGCAACTGGATTTTTTTTTTTTTTTTTTTGCCAACAGCAGCTTATAGTAGCATCAAGAACAACAGGACATAAGCAATCTAACCCAAGTAGAAGGTCTTGGCGTACTCTGCGCAGACTTCTCGGCATCTGTCGTAGGCCTCCCTGAGCAAGTACACGGTCTCCGGAACCGCCAAGTCCGGCTTCACTTCCACGGAAGCAGCACTGCCGACCCTCATCTGCTCCTTCACCAGCGCCGCCTGCTTCAGCACGACGTCATAGACCCTCTGCTCCGAAGAGACGGCGGCGGCGGCCTCCCCCGCGGTGCTCGCCACCAGGCTGGACCGTATCGCGAGGTTGTTCCCATTGCCCTCCGGGTCGAAACCGGCACAGGCGTACTTGGAGTCGGCATAGAGAGAGCACAACCTCCACCTCTGCTTCCTCCTGCACGGCCTCCCCTCGGACACGCCGAGGCCGGTTGGGAGTTCGACGTGCGAAAACGTCCGGAGGAACACGACCGCCATTTTATCGATCGATATCGATCGGTGGTCTTCGGATTGGCCAAACCTTTTTGTCGTCGTCGTCGTTGTTGTTGTTGCTCTTTAGACCCGAACTCTCTCTAGCAACTCATCCATGGATTCTTCAAACTATTTCGGCCACAGTATGAGTGAATGAGTGCAAGCTATCGGTTGATCCATATATATATATATATATATATATATATATATATATATATATATATATGCAAAAAAAAAAAAAAATGCAAATGACCTCTAAGTCTAGTGGTTAAGAGAGATGTATTCGGTCCAAGTGGTCAGGAGATTGATTTTCGGTGGAAGTGTTCGTCACAATTACCTTGTTTCCAAATATATATATATATATATATATATATATATATATATTGCAAATGACCTCTAGCCTAGTGGTTAAGAGAGATGCATGCGGCCCAAGTGGTCAGGAGTTCGAGCCCCAGTGGAGACGAGTTCACCACAATTACCCATTGCTTCATATATATATATATATATATATATATATATATATATATATATATATATGGATTATTTTTTATAAGGATACCAATTTAGGACCTAATTAAACTTTTGGTACTAGTTTTGTCCATTTTAGATTTTTGGGTAGTGGAATTTTTTTAGTGGCATATTTTATGACAAGTTCGTCTTTAACACTTATTTTGTCACTGATAGTCCAATTTCATCATAGAATGTGTCACTGAAAAAATTCGATTACCCAGTCTAATTAGACCCAAATCTAGTACTCTTATACAAAATAATCACACACGAACATATATATATATATATATATATATATATATATATATATATATATATATATATATATATATAAATGTTCGAACACTATTAACGTTTTTATTGAGTAGTGGTGCATAGTTTGGGGAATGACAGCATAAAAGAGAGCAGAAGAGTTCAAATCGCATACCACTTGTGTCACTGAGTCGTCTTCTTCTTCTTCTTCCTTCTTCTTCTTCGAGAGAGTCCTCTCTCTCTCTCTCTCTCTCTCTCTCTCTCTCTCCGGGGGTGTCTCTGTATGTTTTTGTTGTTGTTGAGGTGGAATGGAGCAAAGGGTGAGGGGACACGTGGAGGAGGGGGAGTCCAATGGGGTTTTAACGTTGGAGATAGGGTTATCACATGGAAGCTCCAATAGCTGCGTGCGGACGAACTAGGAGAGGACACGTGGCACTTGGAATATCCTTATTGGAGTTTGAGTGGCCTTTAACTCTATCAAAATAATGAGGGGGTCTATTGACTATCGTGGACAAGGCACTGCCGACGGACATGGCACTATACCGAAGTAGACATACTCCAGAGTCCTCCAGACATACCATTTGTGTATTCCCTTTAGTTGAGAGAAAATGACATTAAAAAATATGAATTTTATTTTTTATTTTTCTCTAAAATTAGAAAGGTTTTATTTTCTTTCAGCTAAACACCCTCCCCTCTCTCTCTCACTCTCTCTCTCCTCCTCTACCCTTCTCTCTTCACCTTTGTCTCTCTCTCTCTCCCCGTTTGTCTCTCTCTCTCTCCCACACAATTTTTTTTTTCCATTTTCATTCCAAACTTTCTTGCAATCCAAACAACAACAAATTTTATTTTATTTTTTTCTTTTCATTTACATTTTTTATTTTCTCATAAATCCAACGGTCTTAGGAGGAGTGTGTCATGAATCTACAAGCATCTTACGTATATTCTTTGTCTGATAGGTAGATCGATATTGATGTACTTTTCAATCTAGAGGGAGACTACTTTCATAAGCTATTTGTCTTTCTCATATTTTATTTTTTAAAAGGGAGCAATGCAAAATGAAAACAAATGGATTTTTTTTTCTTTATTTTTTCTCGTGAGTTTATCTTTTTGTACTTAGACCTTTTTTCGGTAATTATTACTAATAAAGTGCGGAAATATTTTTTTCGTTGTTTAAATCATAATATGATATATTATGGTTGTTTCCCATTTGATTCTAGGATGCGTAAAAATTCATGAACGATGAATAACGATTATGAATGAAAAACACAGTAATTGTTTTGTAGTATATGGTTATTGGACTACACGGATATTGGCTGAGAGCTAGTACACGATGTCACGTCTCGATCCTGAAGGATCGCAAGTCATCGCTGAACGTGATATCATAGAAATGTAAGTTGTGCTGGTATAAGGCATGAACTTGCACATTAATAAAATTGAGTGAATTGAGATTGAAGCAACAAATCATTTATGCAGAAAACTAAATAACAACAATGAGACAAGAATTAAATTCTTTTATTCATAACTTACAAAGGGATTACAAAAAACTTTTGCTAGCCAACACAAAGATGTCAAACTTGGCTTACAACTTTTGAAACTGAAATACTTAATGTTTCATATATCACCTTTACTAAAGAAAGATAAAACACTTTGAAATAAAACTTCTAAAACTTGAACTTAAAAGCTTCGTGATGCCGAAAAAAGATTTCGTTAAGTTTGGACAAACTTCTAACATCTCTGAATATCCCATTGTCTCCGAATATCCGTTGAGACGTGGATCAACACATTGTATAATGCATTGGTGAGCGGTATTAACCCGACTCACCTAAATCTACATAGTAATCACGTGAAAGTATACAGTATTAGTTGGTCTTTCTATTTGTTCTAGGTTATTTTTAATAGAATATAAAATAATAGAAACATCACGTATACAGTGATTCTAATCCACAATCGACTATCCATCCTTACAACAAACAAGGATAAGAATAATTTGCATATATAATTTCTACAAGTGTCATGTCCATCTCTACATCAATCTATTAGCCTTGCAATAATATTATCATTTTTTGTGATCTAACTAATATGATGGTTTATGGATGACTTTACATAATTAGAAGTTGGGATATACAAGTCCATCTATCTAACAGATATGACATCTTCTTATTGCGGAGACGTACAAGTCTTATGATGTCCCATCTCTCCTAGATCATGTTACTGGTGCCCCGACAATAGATTAAGAGATTTAAACCTTGTGCACAAATTGTCCAAGTCCAACCTACAGCTTCTATGAGATTAAAAAAAATACGATGAATTAGCTAATAAGTAAACATTTTTTCTTTCTTTTAAACTGTAGAGTTGTAACTTAGTTCTTCCGTTCTTTCTTTCGTATCACTAATATTACTCATTAGTACAATATTTTTATCCACTTTTCTTTCTACAACATATGATACAGAACATGTAATCTGTGAAGCCAATAACTTTTGCGTATTTATTTTATTCATGTTTTATAAATTATAATTGTGAGCCCATTGCGTTGTTAGTACTTAAGCCAAATACCTAGCTTCCCAAACCCAATCCCAACCTAAAACACATGACACCCATTCAACCTACGTATCCCCTCTCTCCTAGTCCTGCGCGCAAACCCCTCCCAAACCGGATCTGGAACTCACGTAGAATTTAACTTAGAAACCCCCTCCACCATCAGAAGCATCACAGAGTTTTTCTCCCTCCCACCATCACAAACTCCCCATATCTTTTTCCCCGCTCCTCCATTTCTGAAACCGAAGCTGTCCCTGCACTCCCCGCAACATCACGGTCGCTTTGACACCACTCCCGCCCCGTTTCCACTGTGCCCCGATCGACCCGACCGAACGTCGTCGTACTCTGCGATCGCCGGCGACCCCCTGCAACTGCCGCACACGCCAGCGACCCGCGTCCGTACCAGCAGCGATTCCCTACCGCTGTCCCGAAATATCCTGTATAGGGGCACGAGAAGTGGGTACGTCCAGCCTATGCCGTAGTGTCGGCGGTAGAACGTTGTCCTAGGTTACAAACATCTAACACTATAAATGTACCTGTGCAAGTATACTCTCTGAACGGAGGACAATCTCAGAAGGTACAACTCAATCACAATTCTAAGATGGAAGTAGCACGATATGATAGATATGAAATCTCAAAAGAGAAATACAAACAGAAGGGAAATAATTCCAAGTGTCTAAACGACACAAACATCTCAACATCCATATAATACAATCAAAGACAACACAAATGAAATAAGATAAACTGCCTATATAGCTATCTAGCCTAAGCAATAGGGATGATGTCCTCAGCTAGAGCTGGATCCTCCTGTGGGTCCAAATCACAAGTGTCGTCTAGGTGGGCTCCATAGTAGGTTGTGCAGAAATCCTCAGTATCATCTGTAATATTTTTAACAGGTCCAGTCAGGACAGGAGCGAATACACAACACTGAAACAGGATCATATCATGACATAATATATAAAACAAGCAGTAGAGTAAACTATAATGAAAACTGAAAGACATGCACAAGAACAATATAAATAGACAAATCTAAGTACAAGAAGAGTTTGTATATGAAATAAGAACCGTAAGTAAATATAAGTGATTAGAGCACAAGGTGGTTATGTAAACAGGCTGGGACATACAATAAAATGGGTCTCCATTATACGTGAGGGCATAATGGACATACACAATATTTATACAAGATAGGATTTGATCACATAACCATTTCCTACTCACCCTCCACAATCAATACATAAGGATCCAGTCAAGTTACGTTACATGTACAAGAGGTTTTTATCCATGAGGCTCATGTGATCATGAGAGTACAAGATTACACAAGAGTGTACATGAATAGGGGTGTACAAAAAATACAAGATGTTCGTGAAAAGCACATGACAAGATATATTTGATGAACCCGAGGGGATAACATCGCACGACAAGATCCATAGGGTACTGGTCCGTGATAACAACGTGATAGCATCAAGTAATTTATCTAAAGCAGGAATATAAATTCTAACAAGTAGAGCACACAGGTTATGATGTAATCAAGAAGATAATATTTGATGTTAACACGGACCTGAGTGATTGTTAATATAAATGTCCGAACTGAGGTGTCTGAGTCCTAAATAGAGCACACAGGTTATGATGTAATCAAGAAGGTAATATTTGATGTTAACAATGTATTCTATATGATTCTAAGCCATTCTAGGTCAAAGTCAACTCTTGGTCAACTCTGGTCAACAATCTAGTCAAACTAGGTCAAACTAATCTAGGGCTTGGTCAACTCTAGTCTAACCAACCTCCTATGTATATATATATATATATATATATATATACATTCATATATAGATAATTTTTTGGAGAATGCTCGCGGAGCTGTCCCCCTTCCCGAGTGCTCGCGGCGGCGGCCGCTTCCCTCCGCCGCTAGTCGGCGGCAGGTGCTGCTCCTCCTCCCCACATTCTCTCCGCCCCATGGACCCTCCCGACCTACTAGCCCTCTCCCCCCACCTTCTTCCGTCATCCTCGCCCCCTCCGTCGCGCATTGGGCCGTCCTCAGCCTCCGTCCCCACCGTCGTCCCTCCGGTGCCGTCGTTTACAACTTCCCATCTCCCCTCCGTCCTCTCCTCCTCAGCCGGCCAGCCCCCGCCCCATCCCCCTTCTTCCTCCGTCTTTTCCGCTTCTGCCCTCTCCGCTCTTCCCCACCCCACCTAACTCCCTTTCGGCGGTCCCGATCTCCTCAGCCTGGCGTGGTGCCAGGCTTCCACCCCCCTCCGGTGGTCCTCCTCCCGTCACCGTGGGCGTGGCTGCATCGGGCCCCCAGCCCCCGAGCCAGCGCTGATTCCGGATCCTCTGGTTTCCCGCTCGCAGATTTCAAATTTAGAAATATCGCCGACCGGCCTCGCCTCGAGCTCTGTGCTCCACGAGGGAGGCTCAGATGGGGGCGTATGGACCATCGCCCCTTTGGGCGCATGTGTCACGACCCGCACCAACTGTGAGGGTAGGAGTACGTAACATCGCCCAGCCTACGCTGCAGTATCTGCGATAGAACGCTGTTCTAGGTCATGAACATAACTAACACAATATGAAATACTCTCCAAAGGCCAAGTCACAGAAGGTACAACTCAATCACAATCTAGAGGTAGAATATAGCACGATGGAATAGATAAGGAAATCCTCAAAACTGAGGTACAAACAGAAGTGAAATAAATCAAAGTTAACAAACACAAGTCTCAACATCTCTATAATAATACAACTCTGAAATCAAAGACAACAACTAACATGAGAAGAAGAACAGTCTAGACTATTTACACTATGCAAGGGTATCACCCTCAGCAGCTGCCTGAACCTCCCAAGGGGTCCAGGTCGCGAGTGTCATCTAGGCAAGCTCTATAGCAAGCGGTGTAGAGTTCCTCATCATCCTCTGTAAAATTTTTAACAGGTCCAGTCAGGACGGAAGCGAGCACAATACATCTCACACAGATCATAACAGGTTAGAAAATATAAACATGCAAGAGAGTACGATACATAAAACTGAAAGAATGTACATGATGTAAATAGAGAGAACTGTAATGGAAATATCTACTATAAGTAGAGAACTATCAGTGACTAGTGATTTAGAGTACAAAGTCGACATGTGAACGGCTGGATTTGCACATGAATATACTAAAGAGACGCACATGGTTATACTACTTTAGAATTGTTCACATGACTATTTATATTCCCCCATACCCCAATCAATACACAAGGATCCAGACAAGTTATGTTACGTACATAATTTTCACATGAAAGCCCATAGATGAGTGTACATAAAGTATACATGAGGGCTCAGAACTGAGTGCACATGAATTCCACATGAAGGTCCATGAAGGGTACACATGAAGTATAGGTTATACATGATATACATGAGAAACGTGACCGAACATGAGAGCTCATGAGAGTACACGAGCATGCATGAACGAGCATGAAGCACATGTGAAACATGAATAACATAAGAGCGAGAAATACATGATGTACATGAAACACATGACATAAAGTATCTGATGCTCCCGAGGGGGATAACATCTCATGTAGGGATCCTTATAGTACCAATCCGTGATAATATCGTGACAGCATCAAATAAGATAATTTAGAGCAGGAATATAATCCTAAGAAAGTTATGAAATGATCAGAGAATGTACTCGTCTGGTATCTGAATGTTTGTGAGAATATACTGCCCGAGATGAGGTATCTGACTCCTATTTAGAGCAACACAAGTCAAGACATATACAGGGGATGATAGATGAAATGTAAAATGCATCTGCATGCTGTCTAGGTCAAACTAGACCAAAGTCAACTCTTGGTCAACTCTGGTCAACTATACAGTCAAACTAGGTCAAGTCCTAGCCCAAATAAGTCTAACAAGTCTCACTAGGCCTAACCAAGCCTAGGCTAGCAAGCACACATCATCACAAGGCCAAACAAGTTATCCAACATACAAGTTTACATATATACTCTCTGTATATAAGGCATACTTATATATAGGAAATTCATCTATGGCTATATGCCCACATACATATATATATTCACATGTTTATTCATACACACATATTACATATATTACTGCTATGAAACCCTTATACATGTTATCCCGCATGTCACATTTCAATAAACTCCCTTGCATGAATACAATGTAAGGGAGTTTATTGAAATGTGACATGAGGGATAACATGTATAAGGGTTTCATAGCAGTATTGGATCACATATGTTCAGCCATTAGTGTCAAGTGTATAGGTAAGGTATCAATGTTAGGCAATGTATGAGTGTAAAGAATGCAATGTATAGAGTGTAAGCTCAGGCAACACGCTAATGTGTGTGTATGTTATAAAACAGTATGCAATATTCTCAGATTAACAGTGAGTGAGTGAAACATTTGTGTTAATGACAGTGGGGTGCATCTCAGTTCATGTGTGTGTCTTCAAAACAGTGTGTGTACATACATGATATCAGTGGCTTATAGGTTCTCAGTTTTACATGTGTGGGTGTATAGATGCAGGGGACATCATAGGTTATAGGGGTTCTCAGTTTTAACATAAGTGTATGTGTATGTGTATTTGTATAAGCAGTAAGAGTGTCTCAGGTTTCAATGTGTGTGTAGGGACTTAGGCTAGGGTGTGTCTCAGTTCTAATGTGAGTGTGTGTACATGACAGTGATACCTGAGGATCAATGTACTCATGTGTGTGTATAGGGATTTATTCCCAGTTTCCAGTCCCTGTATGTGTACATATGAGTATGATAACAGCTGCTATGTGTCTCAGATTTCAGTGTTCCTGTGTACATATGGGTGTATATATTTCAATGTGTGTGTATAACCTAGATATAGGTTTTCAAGTGTCCTCAGTTTTTGTGTGTGTGTGTGTGTCTACAGATTTCTGGGTGCTCAATCACAGGTTAACAGGTTATAGATTATACCAAACAGTCCACCCATTCAATGAAATTCGAAAACCCAAGCCCCATGCTAACATGAACTCTAATATGTAGGCTAAGCTTAGGCATGAATGTATGATCTACATGTTAATTTAATCATTCAAACTCAGTTAACAATGTTTAACTCCAAAATCAAATCCAACCTATTTTAACTCAGTTTTCTATATTAACTCTATTCTAAGATTTCACTTTCAGTATTCAGTCATTTAAAATCGAAACCTATACAACAAAACAATATGTCAACAAAACGTAAATCAATATATCAAACTAATACAACATCCAGAATTTTAAATCTTTAACATTATGATAATTTCGAAGAACAGTTCAACTGTTCAAGTATCCAAAAATATCAAATCAGAAAACCCGATCAAACACAAGCTTCAAATTCAAATGTGAACTTCGAGATCACACAATAGCTAAAACTTCATAAACCAAACCAAACCCTGAGAATATCAAATATGAACATAAGTTCAAAACTGGAACAATACAGTTTCTACTTCAAACTAATTTCGAATCCAAAATCAAATCGAAACCCCAATATGGCCTGATCGAAATCAAACCTAACCTATGGTTCTCAAACCGAATCAACAACACAACACGTAACCTAGGTATATGACAACATACATATATAAATCTCAGAAAAAAAATGAGAAATCAAAATCAATTCTTCATAAAACTCGAAATGGGGAAAATCAGGAAAACAGGGAAACAATGTATCAGTAAAATCATTTCGAACCCACAATGAAATCAATTCTTAATGAAACCCAAAGACAGGTGTACAAAAGTGTTCTCCATATGTTGACGTGTCAGGGGGGGCTATTTGTGTCCAACCAAGTGGACACAAATGTGTCCAAAACAGGAAAAACGAAGTATCAACAAACATACTGAGCATTCCTCGTGCACGGGTGTCGTGGCCTCGTGCACACGACACACGACACACGAGGCTCTGTGCTCGTGTCCCTGTGTTCACCCAACATAGGGCAACACATTCGTGTCCCTGACACGTCACCATGACATGTCCACGAGGGACACGAAGCCCGTGTCAGAAGCTGATGTTCGCGCAAAATAGTGCAGTGTTGAAACAGTGCACGTGTCCACGCTCTCTCGACACGGCACGAGAAGGTGTCAAACTTGAGGGGTGTCGTGTCAGAAACTAGACCCACCTCTGTGTCAAAGAAAACGTGTCCAAGTGGTCTATACAGAGAGAATTTGGGCTCGGGTAGCAGGGCATGTGTACGGGGTCTATGCGCGTATGCGTGTCCAATTTGGACACGAAAATGACACAATCTCTAACTCATTCTTCATGAAATCTAAAGTACATACATAGATCTAGAGATTCATACAATTAGTTTTACACAAAAATCGAAAAAAAAATCCTAAGTGGCATTTAATCAAACACCAACACATACACTATGACACGTGTCCGATACGGATACAAAACAAACACAATTTTTACCCAAATTCTAGAGACAGCTAGGGGACACCTAGATCTAGGCTAATATGCGAAAAAATTAGAATATTAGCACAATTTGAGGAGTTTTACTTATAGGTGCAAATAACAAGAAAAAGCCCCAAAATGAAGTGTTCCTCCTTGCTAGCTCGGATCCCCAAATTGCTCAAAATCTGGGATTACTCTCCATAAACAGGAAATAGAAGAGTATTATGCTCTAATGCTAGAAACTAGAGTTAAAAAGGATTTAAAATGAGAAATCTATGGATTGGGGAAGAATGAACAAACCTTTCTTTTTTCTATGTGTTGGAATGATACAAAAGAGGCAAGAACTAATGAGCAGATTATTTATAGGAAGGGAATGACCTAGTGGCTGGTCATAAAGTGAAAGTTAGGATTAGAGTTTAGTCAAATGGGCTATGGGCCTAGTTATGGGCTATGGGCCTAGTTGCACTAGTCATGGAACCAATTTCTAAGTCTCAAGCCCATGGACCAAATCACCAATCCTCCTATTTCAAACTTGATCCTAAGTGACCTAACTTGGGTTGACTTAAGTTAGACTAGGGTCACACCATGCTATTCAAGTCACCACAACCAGGGTCAACATCTAGGTTAGTCTCTTAAGTCACAACTAGTAAAAGTCAAAATCAACAACCGTCAATCCAATAATTAATCAAATAATTCTAATAAGTCAAAATGACCAAATTACCCCTAGGATAAAAATGGTAAATAGATATTCCAAATCACAGGGTTAGGCTCTAGGGCAGACAGTCTCTAGGGTTTCACTAGCTACACATCAAAACCACAAGTCATGATTTTTGAATAGTTTTAAAATGATTAAAAATTACCAAAAAAATATTATTATTTAAATATCATAATTAAATAATTAAAATCACAAAATTTCAGAATTACTCTTATTTAGAAAACTGGGTGTTACAAGTCTACCCTCCTTAGAAAAATTTTGTCCTCGAAATTTAAGATGGTAGTACTCCTTCTAGGTCAACACCCCCAAAATCATAGTCTCAAATCACACGGTTCGACAATCATATGCGTCTGTCCAGAATCATGATACTCAGAATCTTCGTCATACTAGTGAGCAAGGCTACTATAATCACAGAGTCCTTGACTAAGGTACATACCTCTAGAATCATGGTATTTAAAATTTTTGCATTGCCGACTATATATCCTCACTATGCCAGCTAACACGACTATCGAAGATTCTAGTCCCATAACTGAGGTGACCTAGCCCATATGATTTATCTCAGAAGAAAATCAATCATAACACAAGGACAACAGGACAAAATTGATCAATCAACAAGGAACAGAGGGAATCAAATTTTTAAGACAGTTATAAGAGGCAATTGTGAAAATAGAATCGAGTAGAACGGGACCTGCAGCAAGATATCCAATGGCCTGTGCATCCTCGACTGTCCTGGCGAAAGCTCGCCCCTGCTGGCCTCCCCTGTCCTACTGCTGATGCTGCATGTACCTCTGTTGCTGAGTTGGTAAGGGTAATCCCTTCTGCTGGCCCATCGGAGCCCTAGCTTCTGCTTCCTGAACTGTCTGTCCAAATGACTCAGGATACTCTCTCAACCGATGATCGGATCCTCCACAAAGTAAACATCTACCCAGCCTCTTCCGGCATTCGCCCCAATCGTGCCCTGGTTTCTTACAGAAAGGGCAAATGATAACAAGCTGCTGTCCCGGGGCCTGCTGCTGCCTCTATTGTTGCTGCACCTGCTGAAAGGGTACACGGTCCTGAAACTGCTGCTGCTGAGAGTAGACCCTCGGCTGCTGATACTGCTGCTGAATCTGTAGGTGGGGCATCTGCTGCGGATACTGCTGCTGAATCTGTAAGCAGGGCCTCTTGGCCGGGCCCGTACTGCCACTAGCTCCCTGAGTGTCTCGCGTCCTCTTCTCCTTCAGCCCAAGATCGTCCTCCGCTGCCATGGCTCCTACCAGAATCTGCTCGAAAGTGGCATCGCGGCCACTCTTGGTATACGACCTGATCTCCCTGATCAAACCCCTGCAGAACCTCCTCGCCTTTTCGGCCTCAGTGAGATCCTCAACGAATCTACTCAAATGGCAGAACTCTCCAGCATACTCCTCAACGGTCTGGTTCCCCTAAACCAAACTCTCGAACTGCGCCTCCAAGGCACCGAGTGCTGTATCGGGAAAGAATTTCTCCTTGAACAGTTTCTTGAAGGTTGCCCAAGTCTGACCGGTTGTACCAACCCTCGGGTTCGTCTGGTACCAAGTACGGGCCAAGTCCTGCATCTGACTGGCTGCTGTCTCGATCTGTGATCCAGCTGGTATCTGTGCCAATCGAAATATCTCCTCAATATGCTCTATCCAATCGTTAGCGTATATGATGCCCTCTGTACCCTTGAAGTCCCGGGGTCCCATCTTCTTAAAGGATTGGATGTCTGGAGTCCTCGACTTATACTGCTGCATCTGACCTCCCAGTTGCTGAGCAGCCACCAGCTTTACTGTCGTCCTGACCAACTGGTGAGTATCTTGTATGCTCTATCGGAAATCAGCAGACTAGCTCTGCTGCATCTGCTGCTGAGTCTCCAGGAATCGCTGGAAAAAGGTAAACATGTGAGCCGCATCCACTGTCCTTGAAGGTAATTGCTGCTGATTCATATCCGGAATGATGGGAGAAGACCTCCGGACAGGTGGAGGTGCACTCCCAAAAGCTGCAGAAGCTCCTATATGAGCAAAAACATGAGGTACTGTGGTCCCAGCATCCACAATCGGGCGAGGGGTGGTAGACCTCTCACCAGCGTCTGCTGGGCCAGAGCGATGCGATCGTGTCTCAATCACCATCCTGAAGACAGATCAAACAAGGAATTAATACTGAGATAGAAATGATAATTCAAGGGAGGACAGTTATTTCAAGGAAGCAATCTTTGACAAGAATTTAGATGGCAGGAATTCAGTTAAGAGTTTTTTTCCTAATGTGATTGAGTTCCTTAAGAATAATCCTAATCCTACTGCAGGCTGTATTGTTACTCTAGTTCGAATACCACTACACAAACTCGACCTGCATGGGCCACCACTAAAAACGTGTCACGACCCGCACCCACTGTGAGGGTACGAGTACGTAACATCGCCCAGCCTACGTCGCAGTGTCGACGGTAGAACGCTGTTCTAGGTCATGAACATAACTAACACAATATGAAATACTCTCCAAAAATGAGGCCAAGTCACAGAAGGTACAACCCAATCATAATCTAGAGGTAGAATATAGCACGATAAAATAGATAAGAAAATCCTCAAAACTGAGGTATAAACAGAAGTGAAATAAATCAAAGTTAACAAACACAAGTCTCAACATCTCTATAATAATACAACTCTGAAATCAAAGACAACAACTAACATGAGAAGAAGAACAGTCTAGACTATCTACACTATGCATGGGTATCACCCTCAGCAGTTGCCTGAACCTCCTCAGGGGTCCAGGTCGCGAGTGTCATCTAGGCAAGCTCCATAGTAAGGGGTGCAGGGTTCCTCATCATCCTCTGTAAAATTTTCAACAAGTCCAGTCAGGACGGGAGCGAGCACAATACATCTCACACAGATCATAACAGGTTAGAAAATATAAACATGCAAGAGAGTACGATACATGAAACTGAAAGAATGTACATGATATAAATAAAGAGAACTGTAATAGAAATATCTACTATAAGTAGAGAACTATCAGTGACTAGTGATTTAGAGTACAAAGTCGACATGTGAATGGCTGGATTTGCACATGAATATACTAAAGAGGCGCACATGGTTATACTACTTTGGAATTGTTCACATGACTATTTATACTCGTCCATACCCCCAATCAATACACAAGGATCCAGACAAGTTATGTTACGTACATGATTTTTACATGAAAGCCTATAGATGGGTGTACATGAAGTACACATGGGGGCTCAGAACTGAGTGCACATAAATTCCACATGAAGGCCCATAAAGGGTACACATGAAGTATAGGTTATACATGATATACATGAGAAACATGACCGAATATAAGTGCACATGAGAGCACACGAGCATGCATGAACGAGCATGAAGCACATAAGAAACATGAATAACATGAGAGCGAGGAATACATGATGTACATGAAACACATGATATGAAGTATCGGATGCTCCCGAGGGAGATAACATCTCATGTAGGGATCCATATAGTACCAATCCGTGATAATATCGTGACATCATCAAATAAGATAATTTAGAGCAGGAATATAATCCTAAGCAAGTTATAAAATGGTCAGAGAATGTACTCGCCTGGTATCTGAATGTCTGTGAGAATATACTACCCGAGATGAGGTATCTGACTCCTATTTAGAGCAACACAAGTCAAGACATATACAGGGGATGATAGATAAAATGTACAATACATCTGCATGCTGTCTAGGTCAAACTAGACTAAAGTCAACTCTTGGTCAACTCTGGCCAACTATACAGTCAAATTAGGTCAACTAGGTCAAGTCCTAGCCCAAACAAGTCTAACAAGTCTCACTAGGCCTAACCAAGCCTAGGCTAGCAAGCACACATCATCACAAGGCCAAACAAGTTATCCAACATACATGTTTACATATATACTCACTTATATAAGGCATACTTATATATAGGAAATTCATCTATGGCTATATGCCCACATACATATATATTCACATGTTTATTCATACACATATATTACATATATATATATTACATTCAATATATATATATATATATATATATATATATATATATATATATATATATATATATATATACAATATTAAGGGGTTACATTGTATTCATGCAAGGGGGTTTATTGAAATGTGACATGAGGAATAACATGTATGAGGGTTTCATAGCAGTATTGGATCACATAGGTTCAGCCATTAGTGTCAAGTGTATAGGTAAGGTATCAATGTTAGGCAATGTGTGAGTGTAAAGAATGCAATGTGTAGAGTGTAAGCTCAGGCAACATGCCAATATGTGTGTGTGTGTGTTACAAAACAGTGTGCAATATTCTCAGATTAACACTTAGTGAGTGAAACATTTGTGTTAGTGACAGTGGGGTGCATCTCAGTTCATGTGTGTGTCTTCAAAACAGTGTGTGTACATACATGATATCAGTGGCTTGTAGGTTCTCAGTTTTACATGTGTGGGTGAATAGATGCAGGGGACATCATAGGTTATAGGGGTTCTCAGTTTTAACATAAGTGTATGTGTATGTGTATAAGGAGTAAGAGTGTCTCAGGTTTCAGTGTGTGTGTAGGGACTTAGGCTAGGGTGTGTCTCAGTTCTAGTATGAGTGTGTGTACATGACAGTGATACCTGAGGATCAATGTACTCATGTGTGTGTATAGGGATTTATTCCCAGTTTTCAGTCCCTGTCTGTGTGCATATGAGTATGATAACAACTGTTATCTGTCTCAAATTTCAGTGTTCCTGTGTACATGTGGGTGTATATATTTCAATGTGTGTGTGTAACCTAGATATAGGGTGTCAAGTGTCCTCATTTTTTGTGTGTGTGTGTCTACAGATTTCTGGGTGCTCAATCACAGGTTATAGATTATACCAAACAGTCCACCCATTCAATGAAATTCGAAAACCCAAGCCCCATGCTAACATGAACTCTAATATGTAGGCTAAGCTTAGGCATGAATGTATGATCTACATGTTAATTTAATCATTCAAACTCAGTTAACAATGTTTAACTCCAAAATCAAATCCAACCTATTTCAACTCAGTTTTCTATATTAACTCTATTCTCATATTTCACTTTCAGTATTCAGTCATTTAAAATCGAAACCTATACAACAAAACAATATGTCAACAAAATCCAAATCAATATATCAAACTAATACAACATCCAGAATTTCAAATCTTTAACATTATGATAATTTCGAAGAAGAGCTCAACTGTTCAAGTATCCAAAAATATCAAATCAGAAAACCCGATCAAACACAAGCTTCAAATTCAAATGTGAACTTCGAGATCACACAATAGCTAAAACTTCATAAACCAAACCAAACTATGAGAACATCAAATCTGAACATTAGTTCAAAACTGGAACAATACAGTTTCTACTTCAATCTAATTTCGAATCCAAAATCAAATCGAAACCCCAATATGGCCTGATCGAAATCAAACCTAACCTATGGTTCTCAAACCGAATCAACAACACAACATGTAACCTAGGAATATAACAACATACATATATAAATCTCAGAAAAAATGAGAAATCAAAATCAATTCTTCACAAAACACGAAATGGAAAAAATCAGGAAAACATGGAAATAATGTATCAGTAAAATCATTTCGAACCCACAATGAAATCAATTCTCAATAAAACCCAAAGACAGGTGTACAGAAGTATTCTCCATATGTTGACGTGTCAGGGGGGGTATTTGTGTCCAACCAAGTGGATACAAACGTGTCCAAAACAGAAAAAATAAAGTATCAGCAAACAGACTGAGTATTCCTCGTGCACGCGTGTCGTGGCCTCGTGCACACGACACACGACACACGAGGCTCTGTGCTCGTGTCCTTATGTTTGCCCAATATAGGGCAACACATTCGTGTCCCTAACACGTCACCACGACGTGTCCACGAGGGACACGAAGCCCGTGTCAAAAGCTGTTGTTCGCGCGAAAAAGTGTAGTATCGAAACAGTGCACGTGTCCGTGCTCTCTCGACACGGCACGAGAAGGTGTCAAACTTGAGGGGTGTCGTGTCAGACACTAGACCCACCTCTGTGTCAAAGAACGTGTCCAAGTGGTCTACACAGGGAGAATTTGGGCTCGGGTAGCAGGGAATATGCACGGGGTCTGTGCGCGTTGTAGGCCTCAAAAATGAAAGTCACGCTGAGTTGATCAGAACAAGTCACGCAGAGTGATCCAAGAAGCAGCACAAAAGATACGCTAAGTTCTGCCTGTCCATCTCCTTTAGAAGTCACGCAGAGATAGCTCAGCCATACGTCAGAATCATAATGACTGACAACACAGCAGTCGAGAAACGTCTCCTCGTATGCCACGTATGCACAGAATTCGAGAGATCATCGCCGTCTTTTGCGTGATTTTCGAAATCTTCCTTAGCAAGACTCACTCTTCACCAAGTTGGCGTGACTTTGGGTCTTATCTTCATTTAATGCGGCTGACAATATAATCAATGTCAGAGATTTTGTGTCAGACGAAGCGTGCCAAATCAAGACAGCTGGCGGTTTGCGTGGATTCTGAACCTTCTCCTTCCTCAAGTTTGTGTGGATTTTTGAGTTATTCTTCTCAAAGCCTGCGTGAATTCTGAAGTATTCTTCTTCAAAGCTTGCGTGGATTTCGCCTTCAACGAGTCTGCGTCAACGAAACTGCGTGGATTTTTGCCTTCAGCAAGACAGCGTGGATTTTATTTCAACTGGAGTACGTGGCAGCCATGCCACCGATCTCTCTCTCGCGTGCCCAGTAACTTGCATACGACCCATGCACTAATGCCATGTGTCCAACAGTTATGGGCCACGTCCAGTAACTACTCACTAACCCTGCGTGTATTTAGAGTCTGCGTGACTTTTCAAATGCACTAGTGGTGAGGTAGTTATCTTTTCAGTTACTGTTTTGACTCTATAAATAGAGTTCTTTTTCTCATTCATTGTACAGATACATTGATATCTACTGTCAAAATTTTGAGAGCTTTTCTTCTTCGCATAGTCCAAAGGATAAAGCGATCGTCTTCTAGATCGAATTCCTACAGTTGTAATTTTCTCAGATACAAAATAAATAAAGTGAATTTATTTATGGAAAACAAATTGGCGACTCTGCTGGGGAAAACCATCTCCTCTTCTGAGATGGTAACAACTCAATGCGATACTTCGTCTATCGGCTCGACGAAGAAGGTGATGACGATCAAATTCGATCAACTCGCCTATGAAGAAATGCAGCGGGCTAAGGGTGGCAAGCCCATTCCAGCCTCCATTATCACTGCCAAGTCGAAGGGACACTCTGTCTATGTCCCTAAGAATCAGTTGGCAGTCAATGGTGAAGTCTCTGCCACAGTGTCTACTCCTAACACTGGCAAGAACTCCATTGCAAGCACGCACACTCTTGTGCGCTCGAAGATGACAGTAACTAAAAGTCACGTTGACAGTACTGGCTCCTTAGCCGAATCTGTTCCAGCGTGCAAATTCAATTCTAAAAGTCACGCTGACAGTACTGGCTCTTTAGCCGAATCTGTTCCAGTGTGCAAATTCAATTCTAAAAGTCACGCTGACAGTACTGGCTCTTTAGCCAAATCTGTTCCAGTGTACAAATTCAACTCTAAAAGTCACGCTGATAGTACTGGCTCCTTAGCCAAATCTATTCCAGTGTGCAACCCCACATTCAAAAGTCACGCTGACAGTACTGGCTCCTTAGCCAAATCTGTTTCAGCGTGTAATTCTAAAATCAAAAGTCACGCTAACAGCTCTGGTTCTTTAACCAAGTCTGTTTCAGCGTGTATTTCATCAGAGAAGAATAACTCCTTAGTTATCTCTTCTTCTTCACCGAGTTCTACTAGAACTGGGGGTGGTCTTCCACACAAAGTCCCTTCGAAAAGGAATAACTCTTTAGTTGTTTCTTCTGCTCCTGTAGTTTTTACTCCAGGAACAGCTTTGACTGATACTTTTGTTAGTCAAAGGAAAGGAGATGGTCTTTTGACTACTCTTCCTTCTGGACATTCTATGTCTCAACATCTGAATGAGTCTAAGAAGAAACATTCCTTAATGTCTTCTTCTTTGATTTCTTCAAATTGGGCACAGAATCTGTCCATTAAAGAGGGTCTTTTACCAACTCCTAATCAAGGGAGTGGTTTAACTCTTCCTTCTCTGCAAATATCCAGATCAATGGAAGGAAAACTCCATGTTTCCAAAATTAATATGTTACCTTCCACTGATTTAAGAACAAAACTCAGCACTTCTGGTGTTAAGAAACCATACCAATTGGATATGAAGATAAAAGATCCAGATGCAGAGTATGCAAGAAATTATATGGCTCACATTAATCACTCTTTGTATAATCAAGAGCCATCAAGACCCAAGAACAGAAAGTATATTCCTCAATCTTCACAAATAGATTTACGGGAATATCTTCAACAGAAGAGAAGGAGTAATTCTATATCAAAGGAACATGCTGAATGTGACTTCTATCCAAGAGTCATAATTCAGTGCAGATGTGAATCAACAGTTCAAGACCATGGTGATCATACTGAATGTGACTTCCAGCCAAGAGTCACAATGTAATGCAGATGTCAAAATAAACGACAGTCTGTCTTTAATAGGATTCAGTATAAACCTATGCCTGATGAAGATGAGCCTTTGTTTGCCTCTGTCAACATGACTTCTCGGGACACCGGGGGTAGAGTTGATAGTCCAGATGGAGTATATAAAAACACCAGAGCAAGAGTCCTGGCTTCTAGTCAAAGAAATTTGATCCCTGAAATTGATTCTGAATTTCTTGGAGAATCTAACTTCCCACCTCTTCCTACTGGGGGTAATTCTCCTATAGTTGACTTTGATACACGAAGCAATGATTCAGAGCATACAACATCTACTAGTTCATCAATAATCCCTCATACAGTCACGACTTACATGGTTGATGGGAATACTGATGAACCCTCTTCTTCCCTGACTCCTCAAGATCAAAGAATTGCTTCTTTGGAACAGCAAATGAAATCTATGACTGACACAATGAAGTCAATGTATGAACTCATGACAGCTCAGTTGCAAAATCGACAGACTATATCAGATGCCATACCAGTTGATACTGATATAAGTCCAGTACAAATTCCTCCAGCAGTACAATCCAATACTCCTGGACCTGCTCAACCAAATCCTAGTCTCTCTGGAGCTGGGGGTAGTGCTTACAATGCTGTTCCTCCTCCTAACTTTTCTCTACAAGCCACAACTCCACAATCTTCGGGAGTTGTCTCTGAAGAATTGAAAAATCTCAAAACTCAATTCGAGGCATTCAAACAGAAGGATGGTTTACAAAGGTTAGGCATCAAGCAGCCTTATCCGATAGAATGGAAGCAAGTATCATATCCTCCTAAATACAAGCCTCCTACTATCTCATTCTATGATGGAACCACTTCTCCAAGTCAGTTTATCAATCACTTTGAAGTAATGACTGATCAATTACAACCAAGTGATGCCCTCCTTACTCGGGTATTTATTGGATGTCTCAAGGGAACGGCTTATGAATGGTATAGAAGTCTCCCAGATGAGAGTATTACCTCATTTGCTGGTTTCAAACAGATGTTTCTTGAAAGGTTCTATGAAGGGCTTAATGACATGACTATGTCTGCTCTTATTAGAATCAAGCAGAAAAATAATGAATCTACAGAGGAATACATTGAACGGTTTCGAAGAGAAGCTCTGAAGATGCCTCTTGGAACTCCTGATGCTGTCACCATTGACACGTGCAAATCAAACTTGTTGCCAATCATCAGTATGTGGACAGGGTCCACTCAATTTCAAGATTGGCCTTCCTTCATAGTCAGTGCTAATGCTGCAGAAATCAGTGCTGAAACCTTCAAAGGTTTAGGAGTGCAGATGACTCCTAAAGAAACAGGACAAGGGGCTAATAATAAAAATAATGCTCGTAAGGGAAAAGAAACTCTTGAAGTTAATCTTCAGAGCAAAGATGCATCGAATGTTCAAACTCCTGCCTCTACAACTCAACAATCAAGAACACCTCGCCCCAGAGAAGAATATTCTTTTGATGACGACGATGTCCTTGGTATCTTTGAATGTCTGCTGAAAGGTAATAAAATACAATTACCAGAGATCAAGAAACCTGATGAAGCTGGTAAAACAGATCATCCTAAATACTGTCCATATTACAGAATGCTGGGTCATACAATTCGTACATGTTATGTATTAAAAGGAAAGATCCAAGAAATGATTAAATCTGGAGCTATCTCTCTTACTCCAAAAAAGAAGACCGTCACCTCCAACGTCGTCTCTATGCAATTTGGAAATTTCCCTCCTCAACTCCTTGAAAGTGGGATTATTCCTATTCCCAAGGCAACTCTTGACATAGTGAATCTTCCTCCTCCACAGTTTGAAGGATTAGTGCCAATCACTTTGGAAACAAGAGAAATCATGTGGATCCATCCTGATCTAGTGGCAGATTTTGAATCGCCTTCTCCTCAAAAGATTTCTTCTCAAAAATCCAAGAAGGCTGGAAAGATCAAGTCATGTCATATGACTTCTCTTGGGTCTACTTCTGACACAGAGCCAAAAGATAAAGAAGAAGCACTTGTTAGTGCTACTCGAACGGGGAAACCTTACCTAAAGGATTATTCTAAAAATCCTGAAGATCCTACTGATATCCCTTCAGATGCTAAAAATGCTCCTAATGTTCCTCCCGAGGAAGAACCATCTACTGAACCTGTTCCTCCCAAGCCTACGGCTCTGGAGAAAGGCAAACAACAGGCTCGGTTTGATAAGCCAATCAAGAAGTCTTCTCCTCTTGGACTTCAGAAGCCTTACAACTTCGACATTTTGGCTCAGCTTGCTAATACTCCCGCTAGAATGTCCCTTTTTGAACTTCTACGTCTTTCCAAAGAGACTCGGGAGACGTTAAGTGAAGCACTTCTACAAGCTGACTCTTGTCTTGCACAATTGAAGAAGCCGGATGCGGAACCTGCCACTTGCTTACATTGCAACAGTGTACTGGAGATTATCCCAAATATCACCTTTACACAAGACGACATGTTACTGGAGGATAATCGACATGATCGACCTCTCTACTACACTGGTTATATTGATACGATGAAGATAGATCGTATTCTCATTGACCCAGGGTCTGCTATAAGCATAATGCCAAAGAGTTTGTTGGATAAACTAAAAATCCCTCTTCACAAACTCTCCAAGACGGTTACTACTATCTTGGGATTCAATCAAAGCCGAAGTGAGCCTTTGGGAAAGATTCATCTGAAACTTCAGATAGGTGATTTCAGATCTAAAGTCACTTTCTATGTGATCGAGATCGCGGGATCCTATAATCTTCTTCTGGGGAGGCCCTTTCTTCATGAAAATAATGTGGTGCCCTCTACTCTTCATCAATGTTTTAAGTACATTGATAGCAATAGAAGAGTACAAAAAGAAGTTGCTGATATAAATCCCTTCCATGGGGTTGAAGCTTATTTCAATGATTTCCGAATGTATAAAGAAGAATATACAAGGATCATACAAGCTATGGAGAAAGAAGATGCACAAAGTGAGACTTTAATAATCCCTGTGAAATGTCGAACTACTCAGCAACAATCTCCTAAACCCTCTGGAGAAGATTCTTTCATCATTCCAGTGAGTGGACGGATCTCTCCGTTACCTCAGTCATCTACTCAGAATACACTGATCATTCCTGTCAGTGGGCGTACTACAGTTCCTGTACCTTCACAAGATACTCTGCTAATTCCAGTTGGAGGGCGGACTACTCTTCCTACTCAAACTTCAAGGGAGCTCACCTCTTCTGAGCCATTTGTTATCGATCTTAATCGAAACAAAGCTTCTTCTTCTTCTCCTTTAGTCATTGACTTGGCTAAAATCTCTAAGGCTCAGCCTTTTCCCAATGTAAATATTGTTGCTTTTACATTTAATGAAAAGTCTCCACCTTTGCAGTACGTTGATGTGTGTAATTATGTTCATAGTTATTTACATCTGTTAGATGACTTGAACACAATAACCATAGGAGTTGTACAGACTGTTCATACAGATGTATCTCTAGAACCTGTACAATCTTTATACTTTCTAGTTCCCAGCAGAAAGCCAGGAGACATTCCAATATTCTTCTACAAAGGGCCTCAAAATCCTTCTGATCTTGAAGATGATGACAAAAATGATGATACTGGAAGATTACAACTACGTCGTTATAGTCAGCAATCTAGAGACATCATCAAAAATATGGGCTATGACTTCAGGACTGGCCTTAATAATGGAAAAGGAAGAAAAATGCCTGTCCGGATTCCTCCTTTGAAATATGAAAGGACGAAATACGGATTGGGTTATACTGCTCCTACTCCTTTCATCAACATTATCCATGAAGATCTTGAGTCTGACGAAGATAAGAGATCTGATTCTTCTAGTACCACTTCTTGGGATTCCGATACGAGTATCGGTGACTTCTACTGCAACCTTCTGTCTTCCAATATGGTTTCCATTGACCATTCTGAAGAAAGTGATGAAGACGAAGAAGAGTTTGAAATCTCACCTGAATCAGAACAGTGGGCCCAAAGATTAGATAATCAATGGGAGTTCCGTTTCGAACAAAAAGAACCTCCGACTGAAGATAAACTTGTTCAAATAGATGTTGGTGAAGAGGGGTCTCCCAAACCAATATTCATCAGTGAAAGTCTTTCAGAAACTGATAAGAAAGACATGATCAAACTCATTCGTGATTACATCGATGTCTTTGCTTGGAGTTATGAAGATATGCCAGGTCTTGATCCACAGATTGCAACTCACAAGCTCAACATCTTGCCGAATGCTAAACCGGTCAAACAACAACAGCGATGATTTCGTCCGGACATCATGGATGCAATTGAAGCTGAAGTCAATAAACTCATTACATCTGGGTTTATTAGAGAGGAACAACATCCCGATTGGGTGGCTAATATTGTTCCTGTTCTTAAAAAGACTGGCAAGATCAGAGTATGCATAGACTTTCGCGATCTCAATGCGACATGTCCTAAAGACGAATTCCCTCTACCAATCACTGATGTCATAGTTGATAATACCTGTGGATTTGAACGAATGTCATTCATGGACGGGTATTCTGGGTATAATCAGATCAAAATGTTCCCAGAAGACGAGAAGCACACTTCTTTCAGAACGCCGATTGGTACATACTGTTATACAGTTATGCCATTCGGTCTCAAGAATGCAGGAGCAACTTATCAACGAGCTATGAGTACTATATTCCGTGAACATTTGCGAAAAACAGTCGAATGCTATGTTGATGATATTGCAGTCAAAAGTCGACAAAAGGAGGATCATATCCAAGATTTGAAGACTATATTTGATCTAATGCGTAAGCATCAATTAAAGATGAACCCTACTAAGTCCTTCTTAGGCGTCTCTAGTGGTAAATTTCTCGGCTTCGTCATTACCTCTAAAGGTATACACGTGGATCCCGAAAAGATCAAAGCCATCCAAGAGATGCGTCCTCCACGCACCTTAAAAGAGCTACGAGGATTTCAAGGAAGAATTGCTTATATCAGGAGATTTATCTCTAATTTACCAGGACGCTGCAGACCATTCAACAAACTTATGAAGAAAGGTGTCTCTTTTGTCTGGAATGATGAATGTCAGAAAGCATTCGATGATATAAAATAATATCTGATGAGCCCTCCAGTATTGGTACCTCCCGTCTCAGGAATACCGTTCCTCCTCTATACTCGAGCAATGCGTCATTCATTGGGTGCATTACTCGCTCAAAAGAATCAAAATGGCCATGAACAAGCCATTTATTATCTCAGCCGTACTATGACCGGAGCTGAACCTCGATATTCACCAGTTGAAAAAGAATGTCTAGCCTTGATGTTTGCTGTCCAAAAGACACGTCATTATATCATTGGTCAGACTATTCATGTCATCTCCAGGATCAATCCTATACGGATCATGATGAAGAAACCCAGTGTTTTGAATTCTCGATTGGCTAACTGGAGAATCCTACTTGCTCAGTATGATATGCACTATATTCCTCAGAAATCAGTCAAGGGACAAGCTTTAGCTGATTTTTTGGCTGCTCACATTCCAGAAAATTCAAAACTCTATGATGAAATCCCAGATGAAGTCCTAGATTCAAATCAAATTGCTGAAGAAGATCCTACTTGGCGTCTATTCTTTGATAGAGCGTCAAGAATTGGTCCTAATGGCGATATTGTTGCTGGAGTTGGAATTATTCTTGTATCGCCAGAAGGTCTTGCCATCCAAAGAGCTTATTCTCTCGATCAGCCGTGTTCAAACAATGTAGCTGAGTACAACGCATTGCTTATTGGTCTTCAACTCGCTAAACATCTGAATATTCAACATTTGGAGGCGTATGGAGACTCTAAACTTATTGTCAATCAGATCAGGGGTACTTATGAAGTTCGCCATCAAGATCTGGTTCCTTATCATAGAGTGGCCATATCTATGGCCTTATCATTTAAGGAATTCTTCATTGAACATGTTAGGCGAGCATGTAACACAGAAGCTGATGCCCTTGCTAATCTTACAGCGGTGCTGGCTATCCCAATCAGACGGCAACAAATGATTGTTGTTCATAGTCGAGAATTATTTCATCTTGAAAATAACCTGACTCTAGGACTTCCAGTTGACATTGAAGAATCAACATCTCATGACGTCAACACAACAAGAGGATTTGGATTTAGTCGTAAATCGATATCATCTTCATCCGATTCCAGCATGGAATTCATCTTCAGTAACTCGACTGAGAATCAGAATACGGATAAAGATTGGAGACTTCCTTTCTTAGATCTTGTATTGTATGATATTCTTCCGGACGATCCGAGTGAGGCAGCATCTATCAGACGACGATCACTCAGATTCTATTACAATCATACAACAAAGACCTTATATCGTCGAGCTTATGATGGTTTACTCCTTCGGTGCATTGCCGGTGATGAAGCCCAACAAGTTATTCGTGAAGCACATGATGGAATTTGTGGAGCGCATCAACCTGGGCCAAAACTTCAAGACCATATTCGACGGATGGGTTATTATTGGCCAACTATGGTATCAGATGCCATTGAATATGCAAGGAAATGCAAAGCTTGCCAAATCCATGCGGATTTTATACATCAACCTTCGAAATTTCTACATCCGACGGCAGCATCATGGCCCTTCGAAGCTTGGGGCATGGACATTGTCGGCCCGATCAATCCTCCATCATCTAAAGGTCATCGGTTCATTCTCGCAATAACCGATTACTTCTCCAAATGGGCCGAAGCTATTCCTTTATCTGAAGTTAAGACGTCTAATGTCATCAGCTTTATTAACCACCATGTCATCTACAGATTTGGTGTTCCTCGACGCATTGTTCATGATAACGGACCACAGTTCGTCAGCCAGAAATTTACTCGATTCTGTGACGATCACCGGATCAATAATGTTGCTTCTACCGCATATAATCCAGCAGCTAACGGATTGGCAGAAGCTTTCAACAAGACTATCATCAAACTTCTAAAGAAGTTTGTCTCCACTAACAAACGTAATTGGAGTGACAAGCTCGGGGAATGCTTGTGGGCTTATCGCACTACAGTCCGTAATGCTACTAAGTGTACACCTTTCTCTCTGGTGTATGGATCTGAGGCTGTTCTTCCATTAGAGATTCAAATTCCTTCTTTAAGGATAGCAATCGCTAATGAACTCACTGCCGAAAATAATGATCATCTTCGACTTCAAGAATTGGAGGCTCTGGATGAAAAACGGTTATCTGCTCAACAGAATATTGAATTCTATCAAGCTAGAATTTCAAGGGCTTTTAACAAGAAAGTCAGAATTCGAACATTTCAGAAAGGAGAACTTGTGCTTACTGTCAGACGCCCGATGACTATGACACACATGAGTAAGGGCAAGTTTGATGCAAAATGGGAAGGTCCATTCATTGTCAATAAGATCTTTTCTAATGGGGCTTATCAACTCACTACTCTAGATGGTAAAGCCACTATGATGCCCATCAACGGCAAATTCTTGAAGAAGTACTACGTCTGATATTTCTATCAAAATTGTCCTCCCATCACTCTCCAGCTGTTTCATTGTTCTTTCCGAAGAATCATTCTGATATCTATTATCCCCAGTGGAGATAGGTATTCTACTTTGTATCGTTTTCTCAACAAATTTGATATCCAGAAAATCATGTCCACATTACCTCTGAATTTTCTATCTCAATATCATATTTATGAAAATGATATTTAGTCTTTCTGATTTCTGAGTCAAAAGATCAATGAATAAAGGCACAAATATAAAAGTGGAAAGGATATATCGTAAACAAAGTTTCCTTAAACGGAGTTTATTTGAGACAAATCCCTCAAGAAGAAAAAAAAAGTACATCATCATGGAAGATCACTATGATCCCTTTCATATTTGGGACGAGGACCACATACATAATCAGCAAAAGAATTGAATACATCTTTTCCTGACCGCACCAAGAATTGACAGGCAGCCAGCCTCATTGCTTCTTCTTCTTCGGTTTCTCCTGGTTCGACTAGGAAGTCCAGGATATCTTTTGGCGGCTTGGGAGTAGACGAGCTTTCGCCCATTTCCTTCTTCTGTGGAGGTGGATGTTCTTTAACACCTTCAGTAGCTTCAAGGGCGACTTCAGCCTTCTTTATGTTCTCTTCAAAAGACATTATGGATAAAATGCGATCCTTCTATTCAAATATATGCTCTATTTATAGGCATATGGTTACAAGGATCGAAGGGACGTATTCTTTCCCGATACTCAGTTCATCCATTCATTTCTCATATTCATCCGACGTTTCACATGTTCATTAATACTTGACGGTTCGTCCGTTCATTTATTACATTCATTCGACAGTTCATCTATTCATCATTTCTTAACGGTTCATCCGTTCATAATCTTCTATCAGTTCATTAAGTGGGGATTCGTTATTTATCATGTTTTTATAACCTCTGAATCAATTCCGAATCTGTTTACTCATTTGTCATGTTTTGACCTCTGCATAGAAATCAATCTATTTTCTTTCGAGTTCCTATATATTATCATGTCCATAATACCTCTGATAATATCATATACTCTAAAAAAAAAAGATGATTTTATTATCTATCATGTCCACAATTCATCCACAAATACAAATCATTGAGCATAGAAGAATTGTCATTTTCATTCCCATTTCACCACAAAAAGTCTATTACATTTTCTTAGACTTTCCTACAAATCATAATGGAAATCTATTACAATCTTGGATTTTCGTTCTATGTACAACTGAGATCTATTTCTTCTTGGATCTTCTCTGGCAATCTCGTTGTTTGTGGCAATTCCTGGGTGTCCAGCAGGAATCAAACTCTGGTCTTATCTCTCAGACGAGAGGAGAACCACAGAGTAGGGCAACACGAAAACGTGTTGCTGCCAATACAACTGGTGGATTAGGAGCGACCTTTCAGAGGAGACAGGAATGTATCCAACCTTGGGATACAATTTCTAGTTCTGCCGTCAAAGGAACTCTACTACCCAATCTCTTGGTAGTAGAGTTAACTCCACCATCCAACTCTCGTGTATAAAGGCTCTTCCTACCATCTAAGGAAGATCCTTCTATCCCACGAAGAGTTCTGAGTTGTCTGATGTACGCGTCAAAAGCGTATGAGTTCCCTGATGTAGATGTCAGAAGGATATTCTCCACAGCATCCACATCACCAATGCCAGTTCTGAAGAAGGTTTTCAGCCAAAATTCTGCAAGAAACAATAAAGAAAAATCAGTCAACAGAAACTGGCCAAGCAAAGACAGATGCATTTTGTTCATTTCAGGAAGATGAATTTGTCCTTAGCAAACAAAATTTTTTTTTTCGATGCGTGTATATTGAACTTATCGCTGAGTTTGCTGCTAAGGATTGACAGATCCATGTCTGGTATCGTGCACAGAGATTTGACATCAGGCAACATGGCTTTCCTATTTCCTTCTCATAGAAAATTCATTCTCAGAAGAGAGGAAGAAGAATGGGAAGATGAGTTTGCGTGGAGTTCATCCATCTATTTAAAGGGTCAAGTGCAGGTCCATTCTTGGAAAAGATCCGCATAAATAGCGCTCGTAAATTGCGGAATGAGTGTCACGTGTACTTCGGGAGACCGTGCAAACATTGGAAACAGTCAAAGAGTGCTAATTAATATTCTTCATTAAAAGGCGATGCAACAGAGTCTTGAGCATTTCACGCTTCTCCATAAGGCTCCGCCCATCAGAAGAAGACGAGCCATCCAATCCAAAGTAGCTCAAGAGATTCTTGGCTAACTGCGTGGAGTCGTCCTTGAGCTCGATGACGACAGGTTCGGGTTCTTTGCCCCCAAAAGTGGGGTCACCATGGGAACAAAAGCCCAACTTGCGTGCTTCCTCTTCGGCTGCTTCCTTTGGGGTCATATTTTCGAGATATGAATGTCAAAACTGAGAATCTCTTCCTGTTTATATAACAGATCTCGTCGACAGTTCATATTCCACCATAAATTGGACGCAATCAGTCTCGAAGAACGAAGAGTCATTATGACATTTAATAAGTTCATTTGGGTGTTTTCGAAGAACTTCGAAGTCTTTTCGACTTCCAAAAATTTTTTGGAGTCATCTCAGCGTGACTTTAACTCATTTCATCATCTCTATTTCAAAGTATTTTGAAATATTTTATCATTTTTCGAAAACTTTGAAGGGGGTTTTGTAGGCCTCAAAAATGAAAGTCACGCTGAGTTGATCAGAACAAGTCACGCAGAGTGATCCAAGAAGCAGCACAAAAGATACGCTAAGTTCTGCCTGTCTATCTCCTTTAGAAGTCACGCAGAGACAGCTCAGCCATACGTCAGAATCATAATGACTAACAATACAACAGTCGAGAAACGTCTCCTCGTATGCCACGTATGCACAGAATTTGAGAGATCATCGCCGTCTTTTGCGTGATTTTCGAAATCTTCCTTAGCAAGACTCACTCTTCACCAAGTTGGCGTGACTTTGGGTCTTATCTTCATTTAATGCGGCTGACAATATAATCAATGTCAGAGATTTTGTGTCAGACGAAGCGTGCCAAATCAAGACAGCTGGCGGTTTGCGTGGATTCTGAACCTTCTCCTTCCTCAAGTTTGCGTGGATTTTTGAGTTATTCTTCTCAAAGCCTGCATGAATTCTGAAGTATTCTTCTTCAAAACTTGCGTGGATTTCGTCTTCAACGAGTCTGCGTCAACGAAACTGCGTGGATTTTTGCCTTCAGCAAGACAGCGTGGATTTCATTTCAACTGGAGTACGTGGCAGCCATGCCACCGATCTCTCTCTCGCGTGCCCAGTAACTTGCACACGACCCATACACTAATGCCATGTGTCCAACAGTTACGGGCCATGTCCAGTAACTACTCACTAACCCTGCGTGTATTTAGAGTCTGCGTGACTTTTCAAATGCACTAGTGGTGAGGTAGTTATCTTTTCAGTTACTGTTTTGACTCTATAAATAGAGTTCTTTTTCTCATTCATTGTACAGATACATTGATATCTACTGTCAAAATTTTGAGAGCTTTTCTTCTTCGCATAGTCCAAAGGATAAAGCGATCGTCTTCTAGATCGAATTCCTACAGTTGTAATTTTCTCAGATACAAAATAAATAAAGTGAATTTATTTATGGAAAACATGCGTGTGTGCGTGTCCAATTCCGACACGAAAATGACACAATCTCTAACTCAGTCTTCATGAAATCTAAAGTACATACATAGATCTAGAGATTCATACAGTTAGTTTTGCAAAAATCGAAAAGAAATTCCTAAGTGGCATTTAATCAAACACCTACACATACACTATGACACGTGTCCGATACGGACACCAAACGGACACAATTTTTACCCAAATTCTAGGGACAGCTAGGGGACACCTAGATCTAGCATAATATACAAAGAAATTAGAATATTAGCACAATTTGAGGAGTTTTACCTATAGGTGCAAATAGCAAGTAAAAGCCCCCAAAATAAAGTGTTCATCCTTGCTAGCTCGGATCCCCAAATTGCTCAAAATCTGGGATTACTCTCCATAAACAGGAAATAGAAGAGTATTAGGCTCTAATGCAAGAAACTAGAGTTAAAAATAATTTAAAATAAAAAATCTATGGATTGGGGAAGAATGGACAAACCTTTCTTTTTCCTATGTGTTGGAATGATACAAAAGAGGCAAGAACTAATGAGGAGATTATAGGAATGGAATGACCTAGTGGCTGGTCATAAAGAGAAAGTTAGGGTTAGGGTTTAGTCAAATGGGCTATGGGCCTAGTTGTACTAGTCATAGAACCAATTTCTAAGTCTCAAGCCCATGGACCAAATCACCAATCCTCCTATTTCAAACTTGATCCTAAGTGACCTAACTTGGGTTGACTTAAGTTAGACTAGGGTCACACAATGCTATTCAAGTCACCATAAGCAGGGTCAACATCTAGGTTAGTCTCTTAAGTCACAACTAGTAAAAGTCAAAATCAACAACCGTCAATCCAATAATTAATCAAATAATTTTAATAAGTCAAAATGACCAAATTACCCCTAGGCTAAAAATGATAAATAGATATTCCAAATCACAGGGTTAGGCTCCAGGACAAACAGTCTCTAGGGTTTCACTAGCTGCACATCAAAACCACAAGTCATAATTTTTGAATAGTTTTAAAATGATTAAAAATCACCAAAAATCATATTATTATTTAAATATTATAATTAAATTATTAAAATCATAAATTTCAAATTTACCCTCATTTAGAAAACTGGGTGTTACAGCATGGCCTCCCCAACCCCATGCTTTGGGCGCATGGCCTCCCCATCCCCATGGTTTGGGCACATGACACCCATCATCATTGGGCGCATGGCCCCATTCGGTTGGAGACTCCCCTTTGGGCGCATGGTCCAGATCCTGCTCCCCCTATTTGGGCGCATGGCCCCAGCTCCCGTTTGCAGGCGACGCATGATCCCCCGATCTGGCTTTGGGCGCATGGCACCCGGGCGTGGGCGCATGGCCCCTAGCCCCGGGTTATAGGGTTGCTCCCCATGGACCCCCAATTTTTCTGCTTCACTGTCTAAGCAGGCGCGGGCGCTTGCACCCCTTCATCAGGCTCTTGGCCTTCCCTCCAGGGCCTCTTGTCCGCAGCTTCCTTCTATCCCTTGCCATCGCACGTCGGCCCCTCGGCCCCTATCGCTGGCGCGATCCCGGACGACCTCCTTGCCCTCTGTCCCCTCATGAAGGCCCCGTCCCTCCCACCGCCACCCTCTCCCCTGGAGCCAACCCCTTCTCCCTCCTCCTATTTTGCTGTATCCCTTCGTCCGTTGATTCGTGACCCCCGGGTGCAGCACCCAGCCTCCCGGTTGCCTTGCCGTCATCCTGTCCGCCGGCGTCCCCTTGTGGGGTCCCACTCCCCATCGGCTGGCGTCCCAGTACCTTCTTTCTTCGACATGCTCCGGCCGGATCGGCTTGCCTCGAAGGGTCCCGCCCTTTCCGACGTGTCCCTTCTCGAGATTGTGTATAATGCGGAATCTTAGATCCCGACGGTTCCATTCTCAGCTGAGGAGCTCTCCTCCCTCTCTTCCTCATTCTACCTCACCTTTGTCCTCAAATTCTCCAATGGTTGCCCGAAGCTCGACAGGGTTAAGGAAGTTATTGCGAGCTGGCAGCTGACCGCAGGCCACCGAGTCGCTCCCATGGACCCCAGGCACTTACTGCTGTACCTATCCTCCGAGATCGACCACAAGACCGTATGGTCTAAAGGGACTGGCAGGGTCAACTCCCACCTTATGTAGATTATCCGTTGGTCTCCAGACTTTAACACCAAGGTTGATTCTTCTACGGTTGCAGCCTGGGTGACCCTCCCCAACCTTCCCCTCATCTGGTTTATTCCCGCGGCCCTTAAACAGATCGCCAACTCATTTGGGACGTATGTGGCTACGGCAGCAGAGACTAGCAACCTCACCAAAGCGCACTATGCCAAAATTTGTGTGGAACTTGATCTATCTATCGAACCTCCCAACCACATCCTTATCGAGCTCGGCGATCAGACGCACACCTAGCGTATAGTCTACGACAATCACATCATTTTCTGCAAACACTGCCATCTGCGGGGTCATCTAGCATAATACTGTTTTCGCCTTCACCCCGACTTAAAGAGGAATAAGGCTCGAAAAGACTCAGTGGCAAAAGCCTACAAGAATCAACAACCGACCAGGAAAGAACAGCCGAAGCACCTGCTACTGCGTCAGAACTTCCACATCAGATTCAGTGATGGAGAAGACTCGCCTGCTAAAATAGCCAAACCTTATTCAACCCACACCTCCCATTCCCTCCCTCTCTCCAACCAGTTCATGGCTCTGGAACCGGACGCCAACGTCCTCACCCTTACGGTCTCTGAAGACGCTCTAAAACCCTTACGATCGAAATCAGAGCTGGCTCAATCCATGGACATCCCCTTGGTTGACGCTACGACACCTGATGCAGTAGCAGCCCCAACCGATATCTCCTCCGGTCATAATCCGAACGAGAAGATCACCGTAGCAGAAGCCCTAGCGATCCTAGGGCCGGATCAGGTCATCAGAGGTCAATAGGTCTTGGATGTAGGATTCCCCCTCCTATCAGCCGGAGAACCAGTTGGAGATGCAACAGATCTAGAAGACACCCTCATCATACCCTCCGAAGAGGCCAGCCTGGACTCAGCAGGAGAAAGGCTTGACCAGACCACGGACATCCCTCCAAGCACAGACGCAGAGTCAACATTAGCCATCCAACCGACGACGAAGGCCTCCATCAGTAACAGGAATAAAGATAAAACAGAAGCCTCGGAAACGTCGAGCATGCGAACCAGATCCACAACCAAGCGGACCAAAAATTCATCCACCAATTCCTTTAATGCTTAACATCCTATCCTGGAATGTCCGTGGCCTAGCCAACAAACCAACCAAGAGACGGCTATCTAGACTCAAAAAACTTCACAAAATTGACATCTTGATTGTCATCGAACCCAAGATCCCCCCAAAGAAAATAAAGTATATTCAGATGCAGCTCGGATTCACTTCCGTCGTGGCTGGCAACTATGACATTTGGATCCTCTACTCAAAGGATGTCAAGATCGACGTCATCCAAGATTCGAGGCAAGCCCTCTTGTGCTGGATTGAGCACCCCTCTCTGACCAAACACGCTACTCTATCTGCGGTTCATGGCAGATGTGACATTGCAGAACACAAACATCTCTGGAACGATCTCCTCAATTTCTACCTCAACCACATCAACTACCCTTAGCTGTGCATTGGAGACTTTAACACCATCACGTGCAGAGAAGAGAAATCTGGTGGTAATAGCAGATGATTGCAAGACAGGGAGCGAAAAGACAGGCAAAGAAGAGGACGATACGAGTCGAAGGGAAGATTCAAGTGACAATGTAGGCACCGAGAAGTTGGATAGCGTCACAGACGAGGAGGCTCGAGTACAAGGCGGCAATGATGTTTATATGAAGAAGAGGTACGAAATTTCTTTTCTTATGACCCGCGTCAGAGGAGGAGAGAAAACCGGTAGCGAGGCGACGAGTGCGAGTCAGAGCTCCGGGCCGGCAAAGAGGACCCGTTCCCATTTCGAATCTGCAGCCAGCGAGAAGTTGAAGAAGCTGGGCACGCTGAGCAGCCCGTTATGCCTTGATGAGGACGATCCGGAAGACAATGCTGATTCAGTTTTGCCTTCCTTGGATGGTATTGATTCTGTAGATCCGTGTATAAAAGAGGAAGAGATTGGGAGTAGAGTGGACCCGGAGGAAAATGAGAGATTGGAAGCTGGGTAAATATCCAAGAAGCGAAAGAGAGTCGAGGATTCTGATTTTGATGGCATAGAGGAAGAGGTTCGCGACATAACGAGAGGGACAGGGAAGGGGGCAGATGAAGGATGGCTCAGAACACAACCTAAAATTTATTCTAGCATACATTAGTGTGAATCATCTATGTTCTGTACATATGGTGTAGTATATGTTCTTATCGTATCTAGTATCTGAAGGATATAACAGAATCAAGATGAACTCACATAATGTAATACTAAAACATCATCTACTACTATATAAGATATAGTGATAGGTTGTCGTATCATCATTGCCGAAGGATGAGGGTCGGAGGACAGTCAACTTTATCTACGGCTACATAGTTTCTGCCTCGCCAGTCGAATGGCTGCAGGGATCATGTCGTATCGTAGATTAATGCAAATGGAGCTGGAGACAAAATACGGAAGCCAAAATATAAAATACAGAATCAAATCCCTGGGTTCGTCGAAAATACAAAATACAGTTCTAATTCATATATATTTTAAGTGTGAGAACGGATAGCTCAGAACACAACCCAACCGGAGAGGATACTCTGAGAGATCCATCTGAGTAGGACGTATACTCTGAGAGATCACCTTTACAAGAATGATATCAGTAGTGGGATTGCTCAGATGGGTCTCTCACCGTTACTATTTTTTTCTGACAGTATGGTGGATGTGCTCCGTCAACAGATTCTTGCTCCGAGCCAAAACTTTGCCCCAGAGCTCAAGTGGACATCCTTCGTGTAGAGCTCGAGTGAGAGGTTCCTGACAGCATGGTGGTCTCCTTTGTTAAAGTATCCGTGCTCGTCCCACAACCAATGTGTGATGAGCACGGATACTTTGACAAATGAGACCACCATGCTGTCAGAAACCTCTCACTCGAGCTCTACACGAAGGATGTCCACTTGAGCTCCGGGGCAAAGTTTTGGCTCGGAGCAAGAATCTGTTGACGGAGCACATCCACCATGCTGTCAGAAAAAAATAGTAACGGTGAGAGACCCATCTGAGTAGGACGTACACACTCAATCCCACTACTGATATCATACTTGTAAAGGTGATCTCTCAGAGTATACGTCCTACTCAGATGGATCTCTCAGAGTATCCTCTCTGGTTGGTTGTCGTATCATCATTGCCGAGGGATGAGGGTCGTAGTACCAATACAATCCAGAGATTGACACAGTACTAATTCATATATGTAGTCCAATACAAATAGTCTAATACAAAAACAACCCAATACAAATAGTCCAATACAAATAAGTACTAATAGCTAATGAGAACCACGCAGCTCACGCAAACGCTCAGTGATACGATCACGCAACCACCTCGAAACCATTTGTTTCAGTAGGTAAAACATTCCAGGTTACTCAAGTAACCTGTCGTGCAACATTTGGTGTCAACAGCATTCCTTGTTAATTGTAACATGCATACTATCATATCCCAACTCTGCCAAAACCTGACCAACATACCCTACACTAATCATTCCATATTTTAGTAATGTCAGTGAGCTAAATCATACTCAACTGTCGAGAATACTTAGGAGAAAACTCATTCACAGGATTAGTATCCATCCTTCGTGACATAGCTAAAATTTTATAGGGCTCGATAATAATTATTAGTCAATTTATTCATCATTTCAAAATCCTGAAAATGCCCAAAAAACTCCCAGTATCAGTAAATAGGGCTTGAACCCTAAATTAGAATTTGAATCCAAACAAAACATCAAATTGACAGTTGGTATGCCCAAAAAACTCTCAGCATCAGTATATAGGTGTCACACTGTGAGTCTCGTATCCACACAGTGGGACACGACGTGTCCAAACCAATAAAATATGTGTCACACGAACTAGAAGCGAGTCCACGCTCTCGTGTCCCCTGCAACGAGTCCACTGTGAGTCTCGTGTCCCCCGTAGCGAGTCCACGCTCTCGTGGACACGAACTAGAAGCGAGAGAGAGAGAGCTAGAAGACGAGGAGAAACTGGGAAGCGGGGACAGGGGATCACCTGAGGAGGAGCTACCTGAGGAAGGAGGAGGAGGAGAAGGAGGAGGCCGGAGGAGGGAGATCGCCGGAGGAGCGCCGCGGAGGAGGAGGCCGGAGGAGGGAAATCGCCGGAGGAGCGTCGCGGAGGAGGAGCGCGCGAAAAGTTGGGGGGAAAATTTTGTGAATGATCGAAAAGGAAACCCTCGCCGCCTATATGAAACATTTAGCGACGTCCTTCTCAGCCGTCGCTAAACGTGCTGATATTTAATAAACGGCGACGCTACTTAAAATGCGTCGCTACACGTCGCTATATCAGCGACGTGTACCGACGAACTTGCGATGCAGATTCTCATTTAACAAATTGTAGCCGCTAGACGTCGTTTTTAGTCGCTGTTGGCGACAAACAGCGACGTCTTCGATAAACGTCGCTAAACCCCCAAAAATTAGCGACGTTTTATCTTGGAGTCGCTAAATACGTCGCTGATATGACTTATTTTGGTAGTGATATATATATATATATATATATATATATATATATATATATATAAAGGGAAGGGGGAAGGTAATGTATATAAGAATGTGTGTGTGATAGGTAAACATGTGAGGGGGTTCAGTCATTACCATGACAGGGGGGTTTAACTGAGAACATAACACTATGACAACTCAATTTATCAACCAACAGAACATAACAGAGTATGTATATATATATATTTTATATATATATATATATATATATATATATATATATATATATATATATATATATATATATATATACAATCAACCAAAACATATAAACCTAAACATTACTAAAGATCCTAACTAAAAGTAACCACAAGCCCTAATCTCTGGTATCTCATTTACCTGACAATACCCTCTCAAAACTTAACACAAATGAAAATTCCAAACAAAACCACACAACTCTAAGGGAAAACTGAGAACAACAAGGATAAGACATATATACCAATATAACTCATAACCCTAACAAGATAATTAGAACATAACTAACTAACACAAGTATCAGAGATCACCAGTAAACTCAACTCAAATTCAGGAATGGCAAAGCCCCCAACTCAATGTATCAGCCATCATAAACAAACCCATGTATCAGTCAAACACATGAACAACCCAAATCGAAACCCTACACAAAAGCAAACCCTGGAATTAAGAAGGGGGAAGAGTGTCAACATGATGTCAGCAAGGGGGTGTCAAGTGTCCAAACTGAGTCCAATTCGTGTCCAAACAATGTCTCAAAACTCAGTATCAGAGAACAGTACATGCACTGTCTCGTGCTGCTGTGTCGATCCCTCTAGGACACGACACACACCACCACAAGTCTCATGCTCGTGTCCAGAGATAGATGAGGGACAGGGCTAGGTGTCAGACACCCTGAAACATGTCCAAGAGTCTTCATGTCCAAGTATCAAACCCGTATCAGGGTCGACTGTGCGAGTGTGTGTGTGTGTGGTTGAATCAGTACAGACACTAGAATGTGTCCGACACGACACCAACTCAACTGAAACATGGAGGACACGATGTCAGTCGTGTCACCAACCTCTGTATTAAATTACAAGTGTCCATGTGTCCTGTGCAGTGAGCACGAAGTGTCGGGTAGCAGGGCATGTGTCCAAGCTATGTGCGAGCATTCCGTGTCCAGTTTTGGACACAAAAATTGTGTCAAATCGTGCTTAGTCCTAGAGAATATCGAACCACATTTAATAGGCTACAAATTAGTGGAATTAGTTTTAGAAAATAGTACAATAAATTCCTAAGTGACATTTTATCGAACACTCTATACAAAACTCCGATACGCCTATCAAATGGATTCGATTTGAACCCAAATTTGGTCAACAGCTAGGAGGACCCTAAATGATTAAATCTATGGAAAAAATCAGAAAACAAATGGGTTTAGAGGCCATTACCTATTGAGAGTTGCAATCTCAATAAAATTTGCCTAGAAATGAGATCCATACCAATTTGCTATGGTCTAAGAGCCTCCAATCCTTGCTAGCTAGCCTCTATTGACCTCCTCTACACTAGGGGAGTGTATTGCAAAAGATTAGGATCAATTTGGAAAAATGGGGTGATTTTGGGGAAGAACTCAATTTAGGGTTTAAGGAGGCAATAAAAAGAGGCAAGATTCATCAATGCGATGTTTATATAGGGGGAGTCTCCTTGGCCGGCCACAAGGGTGTGGATTAGGGTTTGGGTAGATTTTTAAGTCATGGGAAGGCTTGTACAAGTTTAATTCAAGCCCTCTTAGGAAAGGCCCAAGTAAATTAGGGTTTTTAGCTAAATATCATACTTAACCATAATATCTAGATATCTTTAATTATGTCATCTAGTTAGCAAATTCTAATGTAATATCTAGGCTCATGACTAACATCTAGATTAGGGCTATCATAGGTTAAGGCCTAACATATTAATTAGCACATTATTAATTAATAAAAATTCATTTTCACCAAAAGTCATAAATGACCAAAATATTCTTAGGCTAAAAATGTGGTAGTGACAACTCTACCCTCCTTAAAATAATTTCTTCCTCGAAATTAAAGACGAAACCAAACATATGAGAAGGATAGAAAATCATACCTCAAGGTCCAAAAAGATAAGGGCATCGCTCTCGCATCTTATCCTCCCTCTCCTAGGTAGACTCTCCTGGAGAATGATGCCTCCATGCGACGCGAACCAGGGGTATCGTCTGGTTCCTTAGTACCTTCTCTCGTTGATCCAGAATCTCCAGTCTGTTCTGGATAACTAAGAGTAGGGCCCACCTCGATCTCGGAATGATTGAGTACATGGCTGGAGTCCGCCACGTACCATCTCAACTGCGGCACGTAAAATGCGTTGTGGACTCCCTCTAATGCAGGTGAAAAGTCTAACATGTATGCCACATCACCGACTCCCCCACAAATAACAAAAGGTCCGATGAAATGCGGGCTAAGATTTCCACCTCCACCAAAGCGTATAGTACCACATGTCGGAGGTATCCTCAAGAATACCATATCTCCAACCTATAACAAACAATGTCTCAAATTAACTATAATAATCAAACATGATAAATCAAATCATAAAATCAAACCAATCCTAATCCTAACTCTAAGCCGTACCTCAAACTCCAAAGTTCTGCGGTGGCTATTGGCCCAATGCCGATGTCTGTCCCGCGCCACGTGAAGTCGATCCCTGATGAGCTTTACCTTTTCGGCTGCATCCACAACCATCTCATGTCCCAATAAAGCTCACTCTCCAACGTCATCCCAAGACAAGGGAGTACGACATCTATGCCCATACAACGCCTCGAATGGTGACATCTTAATGCTGGCCTGGAAGCTGTTATTGTATGCAAACTCCACCAAGTGCAAATGATCCTCCCAGGAACCTCCAAAGTCTAAAACACAAGTCCGCAGCATGTCCTCGAGAGTTTGGATAGTCCTTTCTGACTGTCCGTCCGTTTGAGGGTGGTATGCAGTACTAAACATGACCTGAGTGCCCAAACTAGTCTGCAGACTCCGCTAGAAATGAAAAATAAAGCGACTATCCCGATCTGAGACAATGCTCACCAGAACTCCATGAAGTCTGACAATTTGACGCACGTACATCTCTGCTAGTTTCTCCGTAGAGAAACCTACTTTGAATGGTCAGAAATGGGCTGATTTGGTCAACCTGTCTACGATGACCCAAATTGCATCTTTCCCTCATGGTGTACGCGGCAATCCCGAAACAAAATCCATCGTAATATGCTTCCACTTCCACTCAGGAATGGACAATAGCTGTAACAGTCCTTCTGGCCTTTGCCTCTCTGTATTCACCTGCTGGCAGACTAAACATTGGCTACGAAGCGTGCTACCTCTTGCTTCATCCCATACCCCCATACATGCTCCTTCAAATCCCTATACATCTTGTTAGTACCCGGATGCATAGAGTACTGAGAACGGTGGACCTCCTGTATAACCTGCACCTGAAGGTCTCCACTGGGCACGCACAGTTTGGAACCGTGCCTCAATGCTCCATCCTTTGTAATGACGAACTCCTCAACCAGTCCTGCTCGAATCTGCTCTCGGATACACTGCAGAGCAATATCGTCGAACTGAGCCGAGTTGATCCTCTCCATCAAGTCCGACTGAATCTACAGACCCTACATCTGTATCTCAGCTTTCGTCACTATCACCTCGATCTCCAGGCTCTCCAGATCTGCTAACAAATGACGGTCTGCCGTCAAACACATGGCTATCGGATACCTACTCAAGGCATCGACCACTATGTTGGCCTTCCCTGGATAAAACTGTAATGAAATGTTGAAGTCCTTCATCAAATCCAACCATCTCCACTGCCTCATATTGAGCTCTTTCTATATAAACACATACTTCGAGCTCTTGTGGTCTGTGAAGATCTCCACTCGCTCTCCATATAAATAGTATTTCTATAACTTCAGAGCAAAGATAACTGCTGCTAACTCCAAGTCATGGGTAGGATAGTTCTTCTCATACGGACGTAACTGCCTGGAAGCATAGGCAATTACCTTCCCATGCTGCTGCAAGACACAACCCAAATCCTTCCCTGGGGCGTCACTCTAGATAGTGAACCCGTCTGATCCAGATGGCAATGTCAGAATCGGAGTGTCGTCAACCGCTTCTTCAACTCATCAAAAGTGACCTGACACTCCTCTGACCAGATAAACTCTATGTCCTTTCGAGTCAGCCTAGACAACGGCTCTGCAACTCGAGAGAAATCCTGATCGAACCTCCTGTAGTAGCCTGTCAATCCCAGGAAGCTCCTGTTCTCTGCAACCGAACTCGGCACTGTCCACGCCTCAACTACCATGATCTTCTTTAGTTCAACTAAGATCCCAACCCCGGTCACCACATGACCTAGGGACTCAACTCGATCCATGAAGAACACACACTTCGAAAGCTTACCGAAAAGCTCCTCCTTCCTGAGAGTCTCCAAAACCTCTCTCAAGTGCTCCTCATGCTCCTCTGGGGTCTTCGAGTACACTAAGATATCTTCGATGAATACCACCATGAACTTGTCTAAGTACTGGTGGAACACCTTATTCATCAGGTTCATGAACACCGTCGGAGCATTAGTTAACCCAAACGGTATCACCATAAACTCAGACTGGTCATACCGCATCCTGAATGTTGTCTTCTGGATATCCTCCTTCTTCACTTTCACCTGATGGTAGCCTGACCTCAGATCAATTGTAGAAAATACCCTCGCTCCGCTCAACGGATCGAAGAGATCATCGATCCTCGGCAGCGGGTACTTGTTCTTGATCGTAAGGTTGTTGAGAGCCCTATAGTCGATACACATCCGTACCGACCCATCCTTCTTGGCATAAAAAGCATCGGTGTACCCCATGGTGAAGAACTCGATCGGATGAAGCCCTTGTCCTGCAACTCATTCACCTGTTTCTTCAACTTTACCAGCTCGCTGTTGTTCACTCTATAGAGGTGCTGAGATATTGGCTCTGCGTTGGTCACCAAATCTATAAAGAACTCAACGTCTCTGTCCGGTGGTAGTCCTAGAAACTCCTTTGGAAAGACATCCATGAACTCTGCTATCAATGGATATGGCATGCTTTGCTCCTCTACTCGAGCGCCGTAAAAAACTCCACTGCCTTGCTCCGCCTCCCGTCTGGCAAAGTCGAACTCTGGCTCTCCCGACACTCTAAAAAAACTATGTCTTTGCGATAATCTATACAGGCATGGTGCCTGCTCAACCAATCTATCTAGAGTACAATATTGTAGTTCGATAATGGTATTACGAGCAGACTCACATCTAATTCTTGGCCTCCCAAAATAACTTTTTGATCCTCACAAATATCACTGACGAGGATAATACCACCCCCAGTCACGATCTTGTAAGTCCTAGGCAACGATTCAGAAACAAGATGGTGTCTAATTGCAAAAGATACAGACATAAAGCTATGGGAAGCACCAGAATCAAGCAATACAAATACGGGAATGGAGTAAAGAAGAACAGAACCTACAATTAGCTCTCCTGCTGCCTCTGTATCCTCGACTGACATGGCAAAAGCTTGCCCCTGCTGGCCTCCTTCCCTGGCCTGCTGCTGATGTTGGACAAACCTCTGCTGCTGAGTCTACAACGATGGTCCCTTCTGCTGTCCGATCGGAGCCCTAGCTCCTGCTGCTGCCTGAGCCAAATGTGCCAGGTTCTTCGAACACTCCCTCAGCTGATGTCTCGCTGCAGCACAAAGTAAACACCTGTCCAGCCTCTTCCGGCAGTCATTCCACCCATGGCCTAGCTTCTTGCAGAAGTTGCACATAGCGTCCTACTGCTGCATGGGTGTCTGCTGGAAAGGCGCACGTCTATGACCCTAAAACTGCTGCTGAATAGGCCTTTGCTGCTGCTGCTACAGCTACGGCTGAAAGTGAGGCCTCTTGGACAGGCCTGTACTGCTACTAGCCCCATGAGTATCCCGACCCCTCTTCACCTTCAGCTCAAGGTCATCCTCCGCTGCCATGGCTCCTGCCAAAATCTCCTCGAAAGTGGCGTCGCGACCGCTCTTGGTCAATGACTTGATCTCCTCGATCAAGCCCTTTCTGAACCTTCTCGCCTTCGCGGCCTCAGTAAGATCCTCCACAAATCTGTCCAGACAGCAAAACTCTCCTGCGTACTCCATAATGGTCTGGTTCTCCTGAACCAAGTTCTCGAACTGTGTCTCCAGTGCACCGAGTGCGGTATCAGGGAAGAACTTTTCCATGATTAGCTTCTTGAAAGCTACCCATGTCTACCCCTCAGTACCCACTTACGGATCGGCCTAGTACCATGTCCTGGCAAGGTCCTGCATCTGGCTGTCAGCTGCCCCTACCTGAATCCCAGCTAGTATCAATACGAGGCAAAAGATCTCTTCGATATGCTCGATCCAGTCGTCGGCATATATGATGCCCTCAGTACCCCTGAACTCTCTTGGACGCATCTTTTGGAAGTCTAGGATGTTCGGGGTCCTCGGATGGTACTGCTGCACCTGGCCTTCCTGCGGCTGGGCGGTCACCCTCTCTACCGTCGTTATGGCTAGCTAGTGGGCATTGTCTATGTTCTGCCTGAAATCAGCAGACTGGCACTGCTGAGCCTCCATCATCTGCTGGAAGAAGACAAAAAATAAGCTGTATCCACTAATCCTGAAGGTGGCTGCTGCTGGAGTATGTCCGGGATGACTGGGGTAGGCCTCCGGACAGGTGGATGTGCACCCCCGAATGCATCAGATACTCCAATATAAGAAGGAATAAGGGAGCTGCGATCCCAGGATCCTGCTGTACCGGACGAGAGGTGGCAGACCTTTCGGTGGTATCCCCTGGGTCGAAACGATGAGATCGTGTCTGCACCATCTAGGAGATAGATCAAACAAGGAAATCAATTGTCACTTTTCGTTCCCAGAATACGTATTTTAATGCATGTACTTCTTTAATATATTTATTTAATATTTATCATGTATTGTTCTGTAGTTAAACTCCTTTAATTCTATGTTAATTAATTTTCTGTAATTTTATTTCTGTATTTTATTTTCTGCTTTTATACTCTGCTTTAGCCATACTTTGGGTTCATTTAGTTGTTGGTTCATCATGAACCGAAACAGATCCCTACCTACCACCACCCCTTTTTATTAAAGCCATCCCCTTTCTCTCTCTTCATTACTTAGCCATTAATCATCTTCTTCCTCATAACTTCTTCCCCCACCTACCAGCCGCCATACAAGTGCCAAAGTTGCTTCTTGATGGATCACCATTATTATCGTTCCATCATCTTCCTTACTTAATTTTGAGTCTCTTTAGTACTTAACATTTTCAGTTTCTATGGTTCATTCTTTGTAGATCTAAGTTTAATGCATTTTTGAATTTCTTAGGTTTTGATCTAGTAGACTTTGTTATCTTTAAGTTTTGATGGTTCCATTTTGTAAAAAATTTCGTTCTACCCCATTTTGACCTATGGAAGTTCAGATTTGAGCTTAGAATGAAGGATTTAGAGAGCTTGGAAGCAATGGTTTCTATGGTTATGTCCTTAGAGTTTTCGGAGAAGAAGAACAGATCCAGCCGCATGGTAGTGCTTGATCGCATAAGTCTTCATACGGCAAGTCATCCTGGCCGCATGAGTTTAGTTAGCCGCATGAGATTTCCTAGTCGCATAAGCTTAGGCCTAATCAGTTAGCCGCATGACTTTATCAATCAGCCGCATGGCAGTTTCGGCCGCATGAGTCATTCTGGCCGCATGGACCTTTTTCAGCCGCATGAGTATTATATCCTGGCCGTATATAGGATTCGAGTACTATCTGGCCGCATAAGTCATCCTGGCCGCATAAATCTTATCAGCCGCATAAGCTTGGGCTTGTCATTTGGGTCGCATAGACTTGGTCAGTTCCGGCCGCATGGGTTTAGTTTAAACCGAGCCGCATGAGGGTCATTCCCGCAGCCGCATATGAATTTTCTTAGCCGCATGTAATTAGTTTCCTTAGCCGCATGTAATTAGTTTCCTTAGCCGCATGCATTTAGTTTTCTTAGCCGCATGGATCAAGAACTCCCCGGCCGCATGGCCTATAGCCCATAATGCCCTTTTGGCTGATTCTTGTTTCAATTAACATTGAGATGGATTGACATCTAATTATCATTGATTGATTGACTTGGCATTTATTAACATTAATTATTGTCTTGGCATAACAAACAAGGATTGTTATCTTGATTTAATAATTGATCATGCGTTCCTAGTTGGAACTAAGAGACTGGCTAGTCGTCTTATTGAAATGAATGAATGAGACACGTTCATATTAACTATGAACTATTGCAATCGACTGACTAATCTCGAATATTGGCATACAGGCACATGCAGGCTTCAAATTAATTAATTAATTAATTATTTATTTATCTATTTATCTTACAAAAATAGCATGTGTACTTTATGGTCAAGGCATGATTACTCTGTGGTTAGTTTTGATTGTTGCATTACGCTATGTAAGACCTACAACCTAACCGCACCGGTATCGTTGTAGAGTTGTGCATATCGTGCCCCGTACGAAAGTACTCATTTGAATGACCATGATCCACGGTATAGAATTTCACTCAATATAGAGACCATTAAGTTAAATAAAATAATAATTGTATGGAGAGAATAGATTCTCGAGTTCTTACATGGCAGTCCTCTTGGGACTAGTAGTGCCCGACAGGCCGGTTGGTCCCCACAGATACTGCAAATCTGCCACACGGGCAGGGAACGGTATCTGGTTATATTATCTATTGTATATTGTATATTGATGACGGGCGTCCCGCTGGGACTCGTCTAATTCATGATTGGCGGAATTGATTGACTGGGTAAACTGGCCTTGCTTGCACATAGTAAGAACTGAGGAATTCCTAATACATAATTCCAGGATAACTTGGAACTCACAGTAGCAAGCCGTAGTAGTTACATGGCCGTTTAAATTGATTTATTGTGTACTGTACCCACTCTGTTACCTAACTGAGATAATTAGAATATCAGGGCATGACGGGTCAACTTCTGTCCTTGTTTGGTTGGGAGGTTGGTTCGAAGTGTCGTGATGTGATGTGAATCCCAGTAGTCAGCAGAGATCTATTTATTATGTTTCCTATTACTGGTTTTATTCCTCATATCGTGCTTCCTTGCGGTACTTGCTATTAGAGGTCTAACCTCTCTGGTTTTGCATGGCCAGATTTAGAGCCAGTCCCCAAGGATCCAGCTTACTTCTACCTCCAAGATGGTCCATACTAGAAGGATGATCGCAGGAGGGCTCGAGTGGGTTCCTTACTTCCCCGCTCATTTTGTTAATTGCTTTACATTTTGCCGTTTGGCGCCGACATGTTAGTCGGATAGTCTTGCACTTACCTTTACATAATTATAATTAAGTCAGACTGCAGCTGATAACAATTGTGTATATGTTGCTATATCATCTGGCTATGTTTTGTAAAGCCAGATCAGAAGAACATTTTGACTAAGCGTTTGGGACGCCTTATTGCTTTATCTTAAATGTTCTCTGTTATTGCTTCTTGTTTGAATGATTGAGACAATAGATGTGAAGTGACCATAGGGAGACTTTCATGTAGTATGCACCCCCTCGTCTTTTAGACAACATTGATCGTATTATACGGTATTCATCTACCCGTAATACGTAGCTGGCTGAGTCATTCCCCCGCTCTCCAGTATTCTGGTTCTGGGACGTGACATCAATACTGAGCAAGAAGTGATATAATTAAAGTTGGACAGTTTATTTCAAAGGAAAGTAATTAACAGCAAGAATTTAGATGGCAGGATTTCGGATAAGAGTTTTTCCTAAATATGATTTAGTACCACAAAAACTTATATCCTATATTCTACTGCAGGTTGTAGTGATACTCTAGTTTGAGTACCACTACGAAATTGCACTAGTTGCGACTCTCGAAGAGACCTGCATGGGCCACCACTAAAAATATATCACCACCCGCATCCAGTGTAGGGGCACGAGAAGTAGGTACGTCCAGCCTATGTCGCAGTGTCGGCGGTAGAACGCTGTCCTAGGTTACAAACATCTAACACTATAAATGTACCTGTACAAGTATACTCTTCGAATGGAGGACAATCTCAGAAGGTACAACTCAATCACAATTCTAAGATGGAAATAGCACGATATCATAGATATGAAATCTCAAAAGAGAAATACAAACAGAAAGGAAATAAGTCCAAGTGTCTAAACGACACTAACATCCACATATGTAACTAGGGGTGTGCATCGGTCGGTGGTCGACCTATTTTGTCACAACCGAAGTCGAACCGAACTTAATCGATTTGAAAATATTTGCAACCGAACCGAACCAATCAACTGGTCGGTTCGGTTTTGAAACCGACCGACTTGGTTTGGTTCGGTTTGGGTCAGCTGGTCGGTTATTATATCCAAAATTAGCAGCATCAATCAGCCAATCATCATGCTAAATCTACTAATTATAATTGATAATGATATGCAATCATGCAATTTAATCTGATAATTGTATGATGAATAAGAATATTGCAATGTCCAATTATCCAACAGGCCAATACAGACACAAAATTAGACACAAAATTAGAACATATTGACATTCCAGAATCTGTATTGACCTGTCTATTGACACAAAATCTATTTACCTCTCTATTGTGTAAATAGATTGTCAATAAGAATATTGCAATGTCCAATTATCCAAAAGGCCAATACAGATTCATTGCAAAATTAGAACATATTGACATTCCAGGTTTCATATTGTACTCAGACACAAAATTGAAATCCTAACTATTAATATTAAAACAGAGGTAAATAGGCAACTGACATTCCAGGTTTCATATTGTACTCAGACACAAAATTGAAATCCTAACTATTAAAATTAAAACAGAGGTAAATATGCAACTACATTTCAGGTTTCAGGTTTCACATTGTAAATAGGCAACTACCTATTGAAATCCTAACATGTAAACAGGCAACTTACATTCCAGGTTTCTACCTCTTTAATATGGCCATCCATATGCTTCAAATGAACTTGCATATATGCTCTAAATTAGGAAATGTATATTTAAAATTTTCATACAACATACTCCTATATGCAACTTTCTTGCCTGCAATATCTGTTGTTTTTTCTTTGCTTAACAGAGGCAAAAAGGGTAGCAGCAAAAAACTAAAGTCGTCTGAGAAAATTAGACAAACCAATTCAAAAGGCTTAAAAGTAAGGGCTACAAATTTCAGCTTCAACTGTAGAAAGAAAAAATCCAGCAGTAATATGAACTGACATTCCAGGTTTCACATTGTAATATGGCCAATTCAAAAGGCTTAAAATTAGACAAACCAATTCAAAAGGCTTCAAATTAGACAAACCAATTCAAAAGGCTTAAAAGTAAGGGCTACAAATTTCAGCTTCAACTGTAGTAAGGGCTTCAAAGGTTTCACATTGTAATATGAACTGACATTCCAGGTTTCATATTGTAATATGGCCATTCCAGGTTTCATAGGTTTCACATGTGTTTCAAAACCCAGCAGTGTATGATGTATCTAGGCAAAAATTAGTGTACCCATCTCAATATTGTACTGGAAAAAATTAGTGTTCCCATCTCAACAGAGGTAAATAGGCAAAAATTAGTGTTCCCTAACACTAACCCTAACACAGTAAACACTTACCAATTAAAGATCCACCGGAGAGGGAGAGTCGGAGCCGGCCACCGGAGGGGGAGATTGGGTGAAAACTAGTAGCCGTCGGAGAGAGGAGTAGAAAAAATAGAGAGGGTTGAAATTTTTTAGGGCTGCCCAAATGAAATGAGAGAGAGAAAAAGGAAATTATTTGCAGCTGTTGGCTCTTGGTTGTCGGGTCATGGACCCATGGGTGACTTTGGGCCTGTTGGCGAACCCAAACCGATGTAATATATTTAACATCAGTATTTAGTTTGGTCGGTTCGGTTTACAACGGTTTTTGGGCAACCCAAACTGAGAACCGAACCGAACCGTCGGTTTTAGAACAATTGCAGCCGAACCAAACCGATCGAACCATCGGTTCGGTTAAAAACCGGTCGGTTCGGTTTGGTTTGGTTCGATTTCATCGGTTTGACTAAATTGTGCACAGCCCTATATGTAACACCCAGTTTTCCAGATGAGGGTAATTTTGAAATTTTGTAATTATAATTATTATTTATTGATATTTAAATCATGATATAATTTTTGATGATTTTTAATCATTTTAAAACTATTTTAAATCATGACTTATGATTTTGGTGTTTGATAGTGTAACCGTAGAGACTGTCTACCCTAGAGCCTAGCCGTGAGATTAGGGTACTTCATTATTTTTGCTTGAGGGTATTTTGGCCTTTTTGAATTAATTGAATTTATTATATATTTATTTGGAATTTAACATAATTAATGGGATGGTGTGATTTTAATATCATTTAATTGATTTCCTTGTGTTGTGTTAGCCCTAACCTAGATTTGGACCTAACCTAGATTAGTCTAGTTAGTAAGGGTTAGCCATGGCTAGTGGGTTAGTTAGTCATGATCAAGTTAGAGACTAGACTAGCTTGGTTAGTCATTAGATAGAATGAGTCAAGTTAGACTAGTAATGTGCAACCTAAGTTCATCTAGCCATTGATTAGCCTAGAATGGTGGAGAACCCTTAGATCAACTCTAACCCTAGGTATTAGGGCAGCCATCTTGGGATCCCCTCCCTATTTAATTCCTCTCAAATCCTTTGCCTCTTTACATCATTTCTCCATTCTCAAGAACAAGGTGAGCTTTCTATTCACTCCTTCCTAACTTGGTCATTTCTTAACCTTTTTCAATGAAACTTCTTGCATTGTGACCTAACCATCACCCTCTTACTGTCCATGGAGGTAGAGGACTGATTTGGGAATCTATTTGTGCTCGAGCTACAGTAGAAAGAACTGTTCATTGAAGGTTTTGAGCTTGAGGAGAACCCATTGGTAACTCTCTTAAACCCTATCTAACCTACTGTTTATTTATCATGGATGCATAGCCCTAGGTCCCCTCTAGTCTCAGGTAGGAGCTGACCCCAACTTGTGTCGAATTTGTGTCCGTATCAGACACGTACCAGTGTGGTTAGGATGGTGTTCGACGAAATGCCTCAAAGGGCATTTCGTTCGATTTTTGTGATTGTGTTTGAATAGGAAAATCCATTTTAGTCTCGCTTATGCATTTCTTGGACACTGAGCACATTTTCGTGTCAGGTTGGGTCGACACGAGCGTGTGGACACGCGGTCGCGTACGCGCGCGCGCGAGCAGGAGCATCCCCTGCTACTCGGGCGGAACTGCTCGTTGCATACAGCGTCTCTGTAGAAGCATAGAAAATATTAGAAATAAAGGCATAATGACCCATGCGGCTCTGGACAGCAAGCCTATGCGGTTCATACTGGAGTTGCTTTATGCGGCCAAAAAGGAGACCCCCAGACTCATGCGGCTCGGGGACATGCGGCTCAAATCGATGCCACGTGTGACCCCCCTACAGTTGGCCATTGGAGTAATGGCCTCATTTAATGCTCTGACACGACTCGACGGCTGCGACGTCTCTGACATAAAGTGTCATAATGGCTCTGCCATAATGACAGATTCTTCGGAAAAAGAAGAAGATCTCTGACCCGATCTGTCAGAAATCCTATGTTGCCACGTGGCAAAAGTCTCATGCGGCTCGGTTAAAGAACAGCTTCATGCGGCTCCGTGAGGCGTCATTCTAATATGATTAACAGAAATCCGCCATATGCGGTCCACTCATAGCCCGGCCTATGCGGCTCAATACCACATGCGGCCCACAGAAACTATACGGCTCGTGGAGAGGTCGTCTCCTGCGGTTCGCAAAGACCACGCATATGAGGCTCACGGAAAGTTCATCCCCTGCGGCTCGACGAGATGTTGACTCATGCGGCTCATGAAGGGTATCTCCCTGCGGTCCAAGTATTGGCCACTCTATGCGGCCCTGGCAGGATCTTCAATCAAAAGACGTGGCATTGAAGATTCGACCGAATCCCAACGAGAATATTTGACATCATCAGCAAGACACGTGGCGAGCAATCAGATATTAGCATAACCAATCACGAAGATTTAAAGCAATCAGCATTAACTGCTCATAAGATTTGGTACTATCCGCATTAGTGGCCGAGATTCGTTATGATCAAGATCAAGGGTCCAGATAGAATGAAGGAGCGCCGACATTCCAAACAGATAGCAAACCCTAATAATCACATCCCACCCTTATAAATAGCCAGCAGCATTCCCATAAAAAAAAAGAAAGAAGAGGAGGGCGGCAATAATAAAAAAAAAATAAGAAGAGAGAGATACCCACAGAGAGAGAGTTCCCCTTTTTTCGTGACAATCACAGAGAGAGAGAGAAGCCCAGAGAGCAACCAGAGAGGAACAAGAAGAGCCTTTCTTCGTCAACGCCGAGCAAATCTTCCCCGAGTCAAGACTGCATACTGATCGTCCAAGGAGTAAGGCAGAGCGGCCGTCGCTTTCCCGAGCCTCTATCGTCACCCCCCAGAATCAAAAATAAACAATCGCACTTAGTCTGCTGTACCTAGGTTTTCGTCCCTAGGCTTTCTTTGTGCGAGCGAGTTTGTATTGTGAGTCTAAGTTCAGTCCTCCGATAATTGTTCTGTTCTTTTACAATCAATGGCAAACACGATGGCGACTCTGCTGGGGACTAACTTCTCCACGGCTGAGGAGTTGGTGACGCAATCAGATGCAGCCAAACTTGGCTCCACACAAAAGAAGATGGTCGTCCGCTTCGACCAACAGGCGTTCGAAGAGATGCTCTCTGAAGGCAGCGCTGGCCCGGACCAGAAGCGCACCCGCACCACGAAGGCTCGCAAAGAATGGAGACCGAAGTCATTTGCTCCTCCTCAAGCCCTCGATGGGATGCCCTCTGTTGCTCAAGACGGCGAGAAGGATTCCCCTGCGGTCCCACTTCAGATCGTAGACAACTCTGCTGCCCCCAAGTCCGACAGAAGAAAACATTATGATGCTGGACTTGTAGGGACAAAGAGGGACTCTACGTGGTCCGAACCGCAGAAGAGTATTAGCCGCAGGGAGAAAGCCCATGCGGCTACATCCGCCAACCGCATGAAGAAAACTCATGCGGCTACTTCTGTCAGCCGCATAACTTATGCGACTACAGTTCCCGACCGCATGGATGAAACTCATGCGGCTAGAAAAGTCAATCGTTTGCAGAAAACCCATGCGGCCACAGATGCCAACTGCATGCGGCCAGCCTGCACGGTCATGGCTCCTAGCCGCATAAGAACTCGTCCGACGACAGGAGACAACCGCGTACAGACAGCCTGCACGGTTTCCACTCCCAGCCGCATAGCATCCGCTCCATGCTCCTCTCGATCAGTTTTCGACCGTCTCTCGTACGGCCCGAACCCTGATGACTCTCTGGATGATAAGCCAGACTCTGTGATGTTCAACTTGGACTCTTCTTATTATGCACCCACAAGTGCTAAAAAGAAGAAGTCTAGGGCAGCACGGGCTCATCAAGCCCAGATAGCTGCCCCAACCTCTGACTATCAGGGCGTCCCGCTGATTATCACACGGGCCCCTGATGGAAAGTTATACAGAACCGCTCAAGTCCAAACCCCAACGGCGAACGGACAGAGTGGTTCCTCTGACCTACGTGAAGCTATCCTCCACAAATGCAAGGAAAGAGAAGGAGCCTCAGCATGCAGAGAGTCCTCACAGGGACGTCACTGCACCCAGATTATCGTCAACTGCTGTTGCAACAACACGGCAGTAACGGAAGACCGGCCATCCGTCTTCCAAAGATTACAACATCCGAGCTCGGAAGACGAGGCACCTCCCGTTGCCTCCTGCAATTCCGCGCAGAAAGTCCCCGTGGAGGGGAGAGGAAAGAAGACAAGCATCTCCAGTCCAAAGATATCGGCCACTACAGCTAAGAAATTGTCGGCTAAACGGTTGCCATCCGCTGGAGTATACCAACACACCCGTTCGAAGACAAAATCTGCTGCAACAGGAGGCTCATCGTCCCCGACCCTGGGGGTCGTAGGAGCTAGGGGTAGTACTCCTCCGAACATCCACAATAATCCAATGTTTCAAGGAGACGAACCCCGAGAAATAACCCTCCCATCGGGTACAACAGATGCTGATATCCCCGAGGACATCCATGATTCTCTAGACGAAGCAAGCTCCGAAGCTGAGAATAGTGTTCCTTCCGAGTCCGAACCTGAAGAGAACATCCCCACATATCCAGATGATTTTTCGACGCATGGGTACGACTCGGAGGGTACATCCTCCACCACTCCCTCCGTCACTCCTCATGTGAAGACGGTATTCATGACAGACAGCAATCAAGGCGGTTCCAGCGATCGCCAGCGCATTGACACATTGGAGGCCATATTGCATGCCTTGGTCAAGTCTGTAGACGAAATCAAAGCGGCACTGCCTACTCTGCAGGGAGTGGCACCTGGCCAGACAAGCACCGGTCCCGCGAACAACATAGATTCAAATTCAGCGGCACCAAACCCGGGCAATAATGCTCCCGAGATAACGGCCCCTACCGCGACAGATGAGGCCCGAGAAGTAAGGAAAGAGGTTCAGGAGCTTCGAGCGATGTTCCACGCCCGAGAAAATTCTCAAGACCTCAGAATACGGCAGCCATACCCAGCTGAATGAAGGGATGTGCCCTTTCCCCCAAGATATAAGCCGTTCAATATCAACCCATATGATGGTAAGACTTCAGCAAGCCGGTACATCACTTACTTTGAGGTCACCACCGACCATCTGCCCCATGAGGATGCCATCCTCACACGGTTATTCATTGGGGCACTGGAAGGAGTCGCCTTTGATTGGTACCGCAACCTGCCAGATAACTGCATCCACTCCTTCGCTGGCTTCAAGCGCTTGTTCTTAGAGAGATTCTATGAGGTAGGGCAGGACGTCACGATGTCTACTCTCATGGACGTCGTCCAAGGAGAGAAAGAGCTGACAAGGAATTACATTGAGCGGTTTCGTCAAACCGTAATGAAGTTACCATCTGGCAACCCGGACTCTTCCTTGATTGAAATTTGCCAAAAGAGACTACTCCCAACAATTAGTCTCTGGATGGGCGAAAGTCAATTCAAGGATTGGAAGGCCTTTATCATCAGCGCTACAAGTGCCGAGGAACGATTGAAGAAAGCTCGCCAACTGGGGTTGCATATCTCAGAGGGAGAGAACAAAGGGAAGCGTCCCAACGCCGGCAACGACAATGGGGGTAGCCTCTCCAACCGAGACAACAAAGGCAAGCAGGCCATGGTGGCCGATACAGCCCAGAAGCCCGAGCAGCAGCCAGTGGACAAACAATGGCCTCAAATCACTTATTCTTTCGAAGACGGCCACGTCAAGCCTATCTTGGACATGCTTATACAAGGAGATAGAATTCAGCTTCCTCCACCAAGGCGGGAACCTCGGCCTGCTGATTTGGAAAATCCGAAGTTCTGCCATTACCACCGAAACGTCCACAATATCCTTCTGGGGCGGCCTTGGATACACGATTACATGATCGTGCCTTCCACGCTACACCAGTGCTTCAAATATGTCGATAAGCACGGCTTCGTGAGGACAGAGTTTGCTGATATCGATCCCTTCAAAGGAGTCGAATCTTATTACTCAGATTCATGTCTGTACGAAAAATCAAAGAAGCACCTGGTCGAAGAGGAGGTGCAAGCTCACACCAAGACAACCACAGGATCAGAAGAACCTCGGACGATTCACCTCCAGGCTCGCAAACCGGGCAGTTCTGTACCCCTTACGGCTACTCTGCGTAAGGACGCAATCAGTCTGTCGGCACAAGAAGAATAAATGAGAATCCGGCTACCAAGGTCTGGCCAAGCGCCGAAACCCACACCAGGACCTTTTACCATCAGACTACCGAGAGTCGGTCAGCTCCAAACAGAGAAACTCAATCCCTCCGACAGACCGCTCACGATACGTCTTCCTAAAAAGGGCCGTCACCCCGACGCGAGGTCTGACACTTCCAGCGAACCAGCCACTCCTCGCCCCATGTCAGATGCCAAGCTGGGGGTTGCTAGTCCACCAACAACTTCACGACCTGCTCCCCCGGTCGAGCCCCTGAAGATCAAGCTGACTAGGTCGCTCTCCCAGTCTTCATTTATACAGGGGATGGCCGAAGAAGAACCAGAATTAGCCAAGTATGTGGCTGCCCACTCCGATACCCCTTCCGCGGATGATGTAATCCCTCTCGAGAAGATACCTTATTTTATCAATAAAGGGCTATCTTTGAATTACATCGAACTCAACAAGCTATGTATAATGTATGCTATGGACCACGGTATAGGCACTCACCTACATACACAGGTGACAAATGTGTACACCGCTATCCAACTTACTCCAGTAGAAGACGCTTACCGAATAATCGAAGGAGGGGACCACCCAATCATCTTCGGCCGGACGAACAACCCGCATCCCCTCGCCATGGAAGAAGTCGACTTCGGGTCAGCTAACGGAAGACTGCCTCTGTATCTCTATAGCCCTCAATCCAAATATCTCATGAAGAAACAGGGGTATGATCTAGAGACAACGCCAGGACTGAACTACGGCACTGGACGACGATTACCTTTGAAGACGCCAGCCCCGGCGGGCAAACCACAGGACTACTATAACAAAACCCGATGCGGTTTAGGGTATGTAACGCCAACTACGACCCCTGAAGGCTCAGATGAAGAATGCGACTGGCAGTCACACTCAACCGGGACACCAACTTCCGACTCAGACACAAGCATTGGGGACGTATTCAGACAAGTCCTGTCAGTCAACATGGCATTTGCCGACGCTTACGAAGAAGACGAGGACATTCCTGAAACCCTCGAGCTTGAGCCGTGGGCCCAACAGTTAGACGCACAATGGGAAAAGCGGTTCGAGCTAAGAGAACCTCCTACGGAGGACGAAGTTATGCAGGTCAACCTCGGCACCGAATCCTCTCCGAAGCCAATCTTCGTCAGTAAAAGCCTAACAGACAAGGAACGAGAATCACTGCTGGAACTCATCCGAGAATACATTGACGTATTTGCATGGAGTTACGAAGACATGCCGGGATTAGATCCCGACATTGCTCTCCATAAACTCAATATACGGCCGGATGCAAAGCCAGTCAAGCAGCAGCAACGACGCTTCCGCCCGGGCGTCATGGACGCGATCGAAGCCGAAGTCAACAAACTGATAGCCAGCGGCTTCATCCGTGAGGAGCAACACCCTGACTGGGTCGCCAATATAGTCCCGGTCCTTAAGAAGAACGGGAAGATCCGAATCTGTATCGACTTCCGCAATCTAAATGAGGCATGTCCGAAAGACGAATTTCCCCTCCCGATCACGGACATCATGATTGACAACACATGCGGCTTCGAACGTATGTCATTCATGGATGGATTCTCGGGATACAATCAAATCAAGATGTCCCCCGACGATGAGAAGCACACATCATTTAGAACACCGATCGGCACGTACTGCTACACAGTCATGCCATTCGGTCTAAAGAACGCTGGTGCCACATATCAGCAGGCTATGAGTATCATTTTCAGAGAACATTTGTGCAAAATAGTGGAATGCTACGTCGACGACATCGCTGTCAAGAGTCGCCGTAAGGAAGATCATCTGCAAGATCTGAGAACGGTATTCGACCTGCTGCGAGCCTACAACCTAAAGATGAACCCTACAAAGTCGTTCTTGGGCGTATCCAGCGGGAAGTTCTTAGGTTTCATCATCACTGCACGGGGTATCCATGTAGACCCTGAGAAAACCAAGGCAATAACGGAGATGGGTCCCCCGAAAAATCTCCGCGAACTCAGAGGCCTCCAAGGGAGGCTAGCTTATATCAGAAGGTTCATTTCCAATCTCTCCGGACGATGCCGACCGTTCACACACCTCATGAAGAAGGGAGTCTCATTCGTATGGGACGAAGAATGCCAGCGTGCTTTCGACGACATCAAAGAATATTTGTCAAATCCTCCAGTCCTGGTGGCCCCGGTCCCTGGAAAACCATTCTTGCTCTATGTACGAGCAATGGAACACTCCCTCGGTGCCCTGCTGGCACAAAATAACGATGCAGGATACGAACAGGCCATATACTACCTCAGCCGAATGATGGTCGGACCCGAACACCGATACACTGTCGTGGAGAAAGAATGCCTCGCCTTAGTGTTCGCTATTCAAAAGACGCGGCACTATGTTACAGGACAAACCATACATGTGATCTCACGGGTAAATCCCCTCAGGGTCTTCATGACTAAACCAGGGGCGCTCAGCTCTCGCCTCGCTACCTGGGCAATACTGCTATCCCCATATCATATGATCTTCGTCCCACAGAAGGCTGTCAAGGGTCAAGCCCTAGCAGACTTTTTGGCAGCCCACCCAGGATCGGAGTCATCCAGAATCTATGAAGAGATCCCAGACGAGGTCGCCGATTCGAATACAGCCACTCACGATGACATATGGCGAATGTTCTTCGATGGCGCCTCAAGAACCGGACCCAAGGGAAATATCGTCGTCGGGGTCGGAGTGGTATTGATCTCTCCTACCGGGCTAGTGATCAATCGCGCCTACTCTCTCACGGAACCCTGTTCCAACAATGTGGCCGAGTACAACGCTTTGGTCATTGGCCTCCAACTCGCAAAGGAGCTGGGTGTAGAATATCTCGAAGCATACGGCGATTCACAATTAATCGTCAATCAGATTCGGGGGTCGTACGAAGTCCGCCATGAAGACATGATCCCCTACCACCAAATAGCAATCAACATTATCTCCTCATTCGAGGGATTCTTCATCGAACACGTCCCCAGACTTCAAAATATCGAAGCCGATGCCCTAGCAGGCCTTGCCGCTTCCTTAGCAGTGTCGAACCAAGCGCATCACTCGGTTGAGGTGATAGGCCACGAACTGGTCTGTCCCAAGAACAATATTCAATTCGTGGCGAGCTATTCCGCCCGGACGGTCGACGAAACACCAGACTGGAGACAGCCGTTCATTGACTTCGTCGTATACGACATCCTCCCGGAGAACCCAAGGGAAGCCACCTCCATCAGACGGCGTTCTCTCAGATTCTTCTACGACACAGAGACAAAAATGCTGTACCGACGATCCTACGACGGATTATTACTCCGGTGTTTGTCAAACGCAGAAGCCAAAGAAGCTGTACGAGAAGCTCACGATGGTGTTTGTGGGGCCCATCAGCCTGGCCCTAAGCTACAGGACCGCCTTCGCCGTATGGGCTACTACTGGCCCACGATGGTGGCAGACGCAATAGACTATGCCAGAAAATGCAAAGCCTGCCAAGTCCACGCGGACTTCATTCACCAACCATCCGAGTTTCTACATCCAACGGTGGCATCCTGGCCATTCGAAGCATGAGGAATGGATATCATTGGTCCAATCACCCCACCTTCCTCCCGAGGACATCGCTTCATACTTGCGATCACCGATTACTTCTCCAAATGGGCGGAAGCCGTCCCACTCGCAGAAGTTAAGACTTCAAATGTGATCAGCTTCCTTAAGCATCACGTCATCTACCGCTTCGGACTGCCGCGGAGGATCATCCATGATAATGGTCCACAGTTTATAAGCCGTACATTCTACCGATTCTGCGATAAGCACCGCATTCAGAATGTCGCTTCGACACCATATAATCCAGCAGCAAACGGGTTGGCAGAGGCATTCAATAAAACAATCATCAAACTCCTCAAGAAGTTTGTCTCCTCCAACAAACGCGACTGGAACGAGAAGCTCGACGAATGCTTATGGGCTTATCGTACCATAGTTCGAACAGCTACTGGGAATACACCATTCTCTTTAGTATACGGAAGTGAGGCAATCCTCCCACTGGAAACTCAGATTCCCTCACTCCGCGTCGCCCTCACTTATCAATTGACAACGGATGATAACTATCGACGTCGATTACAAGAGTTGGAGGCCTTAGACGAAAAGCGCCTACTAGCCCAGCAAAGGATCGAGCTATACCAAGCACGTATCTCAGGAGCCTTCAACAAGAAGGTCAAAATCAGAACATTCCAAGTGGGCGATCTCGTTCTGGCAGTTCGGAGACCAATGGTCATGACTCACAAAACCGCAGGCAAGTTCCAGCCAAAATGGGAAGGTCCATTTGTCATCGAGACCGTGTTCTCCAACGGCGCCTACCGCCTCGCCAAGCAGAATGGGGACTTGCTTATGTTGCCCGTCAACGGCAAGTTTCTGAAGAAATACTATGTTTAGACAGCATTCTCCAAATTATCGAGTCATGTACCCTCTTAGTACCCCTGAACTCGTACCCAACATTCTCCAAAATTATCGAGTCATGTACCCTCTTAGTACCCCTGAACTCGCACCCACCATTTTCCAAATTATCGAGTCATGTATCCATTGATACCACTGAACCCACATCCACAACATTTCAGATTACTGAGCCATGCACCCGCTGGTGCCACCGAACTCTCATTTCCTCAATATTCTAGAAAATCCAAATTATGTACTTGCATTCTGGTCACTCTCTCAGATAGTAAGTCACGTATAATCATACCTCTGAACTTTCTTTCTGAAAGAGATCCTCCCTCATGATCCACTACCCGTGCTCCCAGTGCACAAAAAGGGTAATCGATCCACTAATCTCCGAAACGACCATGTCCTCATTACCTCTGAGTCGTTTTCACCTCCACCAAAAACAAACCGCCCCCTCGCATAGAACTTCCATGTCCTCCTACCTCTGAGTAATTCTATGCACCCCTTCTTCATTGGGCCCACTCCTGCCATGTCCTCATTACCTCTGAGTGGGAAGGCTCCGTCGAAGAAATCACCATACTTGCCATGTCCACATTACCTCTGAGCAAGTATGATGGTTCCCTTTCAACCTATTGTCTGTACCCACAACCGGGGTGCGACAAGGATAATAGGTCCACAAATGTCCTCTGTTGACCACAAATGTCCTCTGTTGACCATAAATGTCCTCTGTTGACCACAAATGTCCTCTGTTGACCACAAATGTCCTCTGTTGACCACAAATAGCTTCCGAAAAGTCTCTCCTGCCATGTTCTCATTACCGCTGAGCAGGAAGGTTTCAGGATAAAACCTTCATGTTTGCCATGTCATCATAACCTCTGAGCAAATGTGTTCGGTTCACTCTCACCCTATTATCCGCATCCTGAACTAGGGTACGCCAAGGGTAATAGGTCCACAAATATTCATTCGCTAAGCTTCTTAGCATAAATCCACCATCTTATCGCGCCCCGGGAGCCCAGCTGCTCTACGGCATTCCTTCCCCCAGTACCAAAAACATCCATGACCACTTTGTTGTGACTGTCCCGGACATCCTATCTAAACTGTTATCTGTACCTAAAACCAAGGTACGCCTAGGATAACAGGTCCACAAATAAATCCCCCAGCAAGTCCAAATTCCATAAACACCGCAAGTACAAGATGAAGATGAAACATATCCATTTTCGAAGTTTCACATCCTCCGGGATTATATCACTGCTACAAGATAGAAATAAAGAAAAAATAAGCAGGATAAGACAGAGGAACAACTATGATCCGGAGGCCACAAAACGTCAAGAAATGGTCTTTCGGCGAGGCAGTCGACCGCTCAAACCACTGACTAGTTCGATACACCGGCTCTGGAGGCAACGACGTCGCCCAAATGAGCAAAAGATCCCGTTGGGAAATAAAGTCCCCAGACTTGACATAACCCCATTCTTTCAGGATAAGCATGCCAGTCATAATCCAAATTATCGTGGGGTACACCAGGGATACAAAGTTCACACAGAATATCCTATTGAAAGTAAATCATGACAAGAAAGGAGGGAAGCAAATACATTTCTTTCATTAAAAAGTTCAGCTACATTCTCGCAATTAACAAGCAAAACTAAAGGAAATTCTTTACCACTTCTTCAGATGGAAAGGAAAGACACAAACCACAGGAAAACAGGAACGCATATACCAATCCCTCAACCACTTCACATACGAGGGATGCAGTTGGAAGAGATCTTCATCTGGAATAGGAGTATCAGAATTCCCCGAGCTATCACCCCCAGTTGTTTCGACGCTCGGAGAGAGACTATCCTGTGCAGACGACGAGTCTTCCTTCTTCGTTTCTTCCTTAACAGAGGGAGACCCCTGGTCGATGACAGGGGGTGGCGGTTCCTCTGTGACTGCAACCTCAGCGCTCAGCGGAGATACTGAAAGAATCAAAGACGGAAAGACAAAATAAAAAGATATTCAGAAAATAGTCATGCGGCACGTTTAAAGACAACTCACAGGCGGCTCCCATGCATGAGACGTGTAGGCCGACCATGTAATTCGTATGCGGCTCAGACATGGGGTATACCCCATGCGGCTCGATCAAAGGACGTGTATGCAGGTCATGTGGTTGCGTGCACAAAGTAAGCAGTAGTTCGGACCCTATTAGGGTTTCATGGACGTGCATGCGAATCACGTAACTCGTCTGTGGCTCAGACATGGGGTATACCCCATGCGGCTCAATCAGGGAACGTGTATGTGGGTCACGTGGTTGCGTGCACGGAGGAGACAGTAGAGCAGACCCTGTTAGGGTTTCAAAAAATACCCAATCTTCTACATAGGTTATTACCTTCGATGGCGACGTACACATCAAGGCAGATGGGGGGTGCGACGGTCGACGACGAAGCCGATTTCTTTCTCCTCGCCGCGGCCTTCTTCACAATCTTGGAAACCCTAGGCGCCATTACTGTTTGTCAGTTGAAGAAGAAAACAAGACAGGAGTTTTCAGTCAAGAAAAATCTAAAACCCGCCTATTTATAGAAAAAAGAAGGATTACTGAACGACTCGAACGACATGATCGACCCTTCGGCTATCGAGGCAAACTGGACAATCAGAAGGAAAAAAAACCCTTAGGATCCTCCCCCAAGAGACGGCATGAAATCAAAACAAATCAAGAGCATTTAATCAGGACATGTGGAAAAGAGTCTATGCGGACAGCTAACTCTATGCGGCTGAGACACTTATGCGGCATGAACGGGGCCATGCTTCTTATTCAAAGTGTTCCAATTTTACAAATTGAAAACTTTGAAGGGGGTCCTGTAGAAGCATGGAAAATATTAGAAATAAAGGCATAATGACCCATGCGGCTCTGGACAGCAAGCCTATGCGGTTCATACTGGAGTTGCTTTATGCGGCCAAAAAGGAGACCCCCAGACTCATGCGGCTCGGGGACATGCGGCTCAAATCGATGCCACGTGTGACCCCCCTACAGTTGGCCATTGGAGTAATGGCCTCATTTAATGCTCTGACACGACTCGACGGCTGCGACGTCTCTGACATAAAGTGTCATAATGGCTCTGCCATAATGACAGATTCTTCGGAAAAAGAAGAAGATCTCTGACCCGATCTGTCAGAAATCCTATGTTGCCACGTGGCAAAAGTCTCATGCGGCTCGGTTAAAGAACAGCTTCATGCGGCTCCGTGAGGCGTCATTCTAATATGATTAACAGAAATCCGCCATATGCGGTCCACTCATAGCCCGGCCTATGCGGCTCAATACCACATGCGGCCCACAGAAACTATACGGCTCGTGGAGAGGTCGTCTCCTGCGGTTCGCAAAGACCACGCATATGAGGCTCACGGAAAGTTCGTCCCCTGCGGCTCGACGAGATGTTGACTCATGCGGCTCATGAAGGGTATCTCCCTGCGGTTCAAGTATTGGCCACTCTATACGGCCCTGGCAGGATCTTCAATCAAAAGACGTGGCATTGAAGATTCGACCGAATCCCAACGAGAATATTTGACATCATCAGCAAGACACGTGGCGAGCAATCAGATATTAGCATAACCAATCACGAAGATTTAAAGCAATCAGCATTAACTGCTCATAAGATTTGGTGCTATCCGCATTAGTGGCCGAGATTCGTTATGATCAAGATCAAGGGTCCAGATAGAATGAAGGAGCGCCGACATTCCAAACAGATAGCAAACCCTAATAATCACATCCCACCCTTATAAATAGCCAGCAGCATTCCCATAAAAAAAAAGAAAGAAGAGGAGGGCGGCAATAATAAAAAAAAAATAAGAAGAGAGAGATACCCACAGAGAGAGAGTTCCCCTTTTTTCGTGACAATCACAGAGAGAGAGAGAAGCCCAGAGAGCAACCAGAGAGGAGCAAGAAGAGCCTTTCTTCGTCAACGCCGAGCAAATCTTCCCCGAGTCAAGACTGCATACTGATCGTCCAAGGAGTAAGGCAGAGCGGCCGTCGCTTTCCCGAGCCTCTATCGTCACCCCCCAGAATCAAAAATAAACAATCGCACTTAGTCTGCTGTACCTAGGTTTTCGTCCCTAGGCTTTCTTTGTGCGAGCGAGTTTGTATTGTGAGTCTAAGTTCAGTCCTCCGATAATTGTTCTGTTCTTTTACAATCAATGGCAAACAGTCTCGACCCACGAAACTCAACACACACGTTGTGTCCATGACTGACACGAGGCTCGTAAAGTTTCACGAGTCCTCGTGTCGTGTCGGACACGTATTTACATGTGCACGTGCCCTGCACTGTGCGGTTCAGTGTGCAGTGTTGGGTTCTTGTGTTAATTCGATTTTAATGCTTCTAATTGTGTTTTTTTAATTGTTATTTAGATCCTAAATATGTTGATTAATCCCTGTTACATTAGGTTATCCATTAGTTTAGGTTTTTATTGGAAATTTGGTTTCGAATGGGTTAATAAGTTTGTATGCTGCACAGGTTCTGATAATTCCTGATACCTGTATTTTTTCATTATTTCCTAACCATTTAATTCATGGTTATTGATGTTTTTACTAATTTTGATCCCTACATATTTGTTGATTTGTGTTAATGCAATATTGCATTCGAAATAGACTTTTGGGTGTGTTAATAGAAATTGGCCTGTGGCGTTGTTTCGAATTGATGTTAAACTGAACCTGAGATTCATTACTAAACTGAAATGCTAGATTCAATTAGAAATCTGAGATTCCTGAACTGAGTTGTTTTCCCTGAATGCCTGAGAATTGAATGAGTGTGTGTTTCATTAACTGTCAATACCTGAGTTGTAATTTCTGATACCTTAATATCAGTTCATCCCTCCCTGAATTTTTCCAGATCTTCCAATTCGTTTTTGACATCGAATTTGATCTATTTTTCACTGTTAATTAGTATGGTTTAAACCCTAATGTGAATCACCTCTATGTTTTCTATTTGTGTGCGAAATTTGGGATGAATTGGTTATGCCTAGAGCTCAAAACTGAGTTTTGTGAACTAAGTTTCCAATGTTAACTTCACTGATATTTTCTAGTTATTCCTATAAACCTGAGATTCTCCTTTCCTTCTTATTATAACTGAGTTTCATTGTAATACACTGTGGACTGAAACCTGGGTTGCCTAATAGCTCACAGTTAGTTGAGTTATTGATTTCTATCTTCTTTTTTAATCGAATTGGTAACTGAGGAATGGTTTCCCTTCCATTCAAATCTGAGATTTGCATTGTAGGATTGAATCATGAGGTTAAATCTGTGATTCCAGTGAGGACTGATATCTGAGAACTTTAAACTGAATTTTGGTGAATGGTTTAAACTATTATTATGTTCCTTATATGTATTCACATTTGGCATTAAGCCTAGGACTGTTTAACTGTTGTAAACTGATATTTGGGTTTGTTTTGATGTGGTATGAGTTCAAATCTGAGATTTCAAAGAAGGACTAAAAAACTGGAAATTGTATTAACTGCTTACTGTTTTCTTTTGATTTCTTTTGAACTGTTTTGGGATCATACAATGTTGTATTTGATGTGAGTTTATTGGGACTGTTTTGAACTGATTTCTGGGTTTGGGTTGGACTGTTGTACACTGTTTTGGGTTGAATGTTAAATGTTATGCAATGTGGTTCTCTACTTCACTGTTTTGCCACTGTTTCCTATATATAGTATACAACCCCCACTGATTTTTGGCATTCCTACATGTACACTCTAGCCTATCTCACATCACTCTCATGTATACACTCATCACACACAAGTCACACCATACACACATGTATCACCCCACACACACTTGTGCCCCCCTCTATATACATATGTATATATTATAAGTATTGTCTTATAGGATGAATTGTATACACATAGCCTATAGGATATATTCTAAGTTATTTTGTATAGCACATCAATATGTGTTTTTCCTATTAGCTTATATGCCATGTTATCCTATTAACCTATCTAACTAGATTATGTGTGATTTCCTATATTAGAGTATATAGTCATATTGTACTTTGTGTATTATTTTAGATAAAGAATAGCCTTGTGTAGGTGTGTTATATGGTTGCTTAGTCCATGGTATAGCCTATTGGCCCATGGCCTAGTCTTTTAGCCTATGGCATGGTATGTCAGTGTGGAGTCTAGAATAGACTGTTTAGCCTTGTTAGGGCCTAGAATGGCTTGTTAGACCTAGAATAGACTAGTTTGACTTAGGTTTGGTTTAGTTGACCTAGTTTGACTAGTGTAGATTGACTGGAGTTGACCAAGTGTTGACTTTAGTCTAGTTTGACCTAGACAACATGCAAATACATTGTACATTTCATATATCACCCTCTGTATACATCTTGACTTGTGTTGCTCTAACTAGGAGTCAGGTATCTCATCTCGGACAGTACATTTACTTCAGACATTCAGATACGAGGCGAGTACGTTCTCTGATCCTCTCGTATCCTGCTTAGAATTATTTCCTGCATTAAATTACTTTACTTGATACTGTCACGTTGGTCACACGGATTAGTACTATACAGATCCTTTCTTGAGATGTTATCCCTTCAGGGAGCATCGGGTACTCTATGTTCTGTGCGTTTCACTTACATAGCGTATCATATGCTTCTTTGGTTCTTTGATCACTTGTGACATATACTCATATGATCACAGAGTCTTCTTTGAATCCTTATCCCATTTATTGGGTCTATCAGAATCCCCATTTTTGGGACTACTATGTACCACCCTTTGGGGGCTTACCACCCTTCGGGGGCTGTTACATAGAACCATGTACGTTACATAACTTGTTTGCATCCTTGTGTATTAGTTGGGGGTACGGGGGAGTATAAATAGCCATGTGAATAATTCCAAAGTAGAATAGCCATGTACGCCTCTTTAGTATAGCCATGTACAATCAAGCCGTTCACATGTCGACTTTGTACTCTAAATCACTAGTCACTGGTAGCTCTCTACTTATAGTAGATATTTCTATTACAGTTCTCTCTCTGTTTACATACTGCATTTCCTTCAGTATCTATATCTTACTTTACTGCATGATTATATTTTCTAACCTGCTATGAACTGTTGAGATGTACTGTGCTCGCTCCCGTCCTGACTGGACCTGTTGAAAATTTTACAGAGGATGATGAGGAACCCTGCACCCCTTACTTGGAGCTTGCCTAGATGACACTCGCGACCTGGACCCCTGGGGAGGTTCAGGCAGCTGCTGAGGATGATACCCTTGCATAGTATAGATAGCTTAGACTGTTTCTTTTTATGTTTAGTTGTTGTTCTTGTTTCAGAGTTGTATATTTTTAGAGATGATAAGACTTGTATTTCTTTTCTGTTGTACCTCAGTTGAGGATTTCTTTATCTATTTCATCGTGCCATTTTCTATCTTTAGATTGTGATTGAGTTGTACCTCTGTGTTGGCCTCCTTATGGAGTGTATTCATATTATGTTAGTTATAGTTCATGACCTAGAACAGCATTCTACCGCCGACACTGCAGCGTAGGCTGGGCGTTGTTACGCTCTCGTATCCTCACAGTGGGTGCGGGTCGTGACAACATAGTATAATCAAAGACAACACAAATGAAATAAGATAAACTGTCTAGCTATCTAGCCTAAGCAATAGGGATGATGTCCTCAGCTAGAGCTAGATCCTTTTGTGGGTCCAACTCACAAGTGTCGTCAAGGTGGCCTCCATAGTAGGTTGTGCAAAAATTCTCAGTATTATCTGTAATATTTTCAACAGGTCCAGTCAGGACAGGAGCGAATACACAACACTGAAACATGATCATATCATGACAGAATATATAAAACAAGCAATAGAGTAAACTATAATGAAAACAGTAAGACATGCACAAGAACAGTATAAATAAACAAATCTGAGTAGAGGATGAATTTGTATATGAAATAAGAACTGTAAGTAAATATAAATGATTAGAGCACAAGATGGTTATGTAAACAGGCTGGGACATACAATAAAATGGGTCTCCATTATACGTGAGGACATAATGGACATACACAATATTTATACAAGATAGAATTTGATCACATAACCATTTCCTACTCACCCTCCGCAATCAATACATAAGGGTCTAATCAAGTTACGTTACCTGTACAAAAGGTTTTTATCCATGAGGCTCATGTGATCATGAAAGTATAAGATTGCACAAGAGTATACATGAATATGGGTGTACAAAAAATACAAGATATTCGTAAAAAGTACATGACAAGATGTATTTGATGAAACCGAGGGGATAACATCGCACGACAAGATCCATACGGTACTGGTCTGTGATAACAACGTGGCAGCATCAAATAATTTATCTAAAGCAGGAATATAAATTCTAACAAGTATAAAAAAGATCAGAGCATGTACTCGCCTGAGATCCTGAGTGACTGTGAATATAAATGTCCGAACTGAGGTGTCTGAGTCCTAAATAGAGCACACGGGTTATGATACAATCAAGAAGGTTATATTTGAAGTTAATAATGCATTCTACATGATTCTAAGCCATTCTAGGTCAAAGTCAACTCTTGGTCAACTCTAGTCAACAATCTAGTCAAACTAGGTCAAACTCTAGTCAAACTAGTCTAGGGCTTGGTCAACTCTAGTCTAACCAACCTCCTATGTATATATACCATATACATACATAGCTAGATAATACATATAACATAGCCTATAGGAATACCTATCTATAACATAGATATATACCATATATACATAGAGACTCCCTAGAAGACAACATATATGTAACCTATATATATTAGTACACAAATTATACATTCATATATATACATAACATACATACTATATGTACAATATATTATATATATATTATATATTATATATATATATATAAAATATATATATATATATATATATATATATATATATATATATATATATAAAATATATATATATATATATATATATTTTATATTATATATATATATATATATCATATATATATAAATATATATATATATATATATATATATATATATATATATATATATATATATATATATCATATATATATATTTTAACATGGCTAAAGCCTTCATTGAAATGAAAAAACGAGAGGTTGGAACCGGGAGATAGCCCAAGTCCCTACAAAATGTGAGAGGGAAACCCTAAACAAAGATGTAGACGAAAAACGTCATTAACCATTAACAGAAATACTAAACCCTTTTTTTTTAAACGAAAAATCAGAATACTGTCAAATTTTCGAAATTCAAAAACCCAAGCATTGGGCGGTTGGGTGCTGGGCCCTCGGGGGTCCTCGGAAAGCGTGAGAGCGAGCTGCCCGAGAAGGGGCACGCTGACCAAGGGGGAGGGCGCGTGGCCCAAGGCGGTGCACGGCCCGATGAGACCTCGGCCGTCTGCCTCCCCACGTGCAGCTCGCAGCCCAAGGGGGCGGTCCGTCACCGGAAGGGGGGAAACTCAGGGGACGGGGGTTGGCCGAGATGAGATAGGGCTCCGGCGATCTGGCCGGCCCAGAGCGGAGAGGGAGGAATGGAGCCGCTGACGAAAACAGTAGGAAAGAGAGAGCGGGCCGCCGGCTGGAGAGGAGGGGGAACCGCCGCCAGTGTAATGCCTGTGGTTCGTATTACGTATTTTGGAATACGTGTACGTATTTTATTCTGTTTTGCTTGATTCCTGGCTTAGCTTTTCCTTCTTGACTTGGTTTATTTCCTTGGGCTGGTTCGGTTGGCTTGGCTCGGTTTGGGATTACTATTGGTTCATGATGAACCCAAGTGAACCCCTACCTACCACCACCACTCATATTTATTACCTATTCTTCTTCTCTCTCTTCATTAATCTCTTCTTCCTTCTTCATTAAACCCACCACCAACCAAGAATACCCCTTAGGCAAGTGCAACTTGCTTCCACAAGAGAGCTCATTTTATTGTTCCATTAGCTTCTCCTCATGTTTCAAGACACATTAGAACTTGTCATTTTCCATTTTGAGGTTTTAATTTTTGTAGATCTAGAAATTAGTTATTTTCGGAATTTGGTGGTTTTGATCTATCAAACTTCCTTGTTTTCAAGTTTTGATGGTTCTATGTCGTAGAGAATTTTATTCTACCAAATTTTGACCTTTACAAAGTTGGATTTGGACTTATTTTGACCAAGTTATGGACTTTTGAAGCTTTGGGTTCAACCATGGAGTTCCTGCTGATTTGGAGAAGACAGTGAGCAGTGCGCGAGCTTTTTAGCTTGTGCCACTGAGCTACGCGTGCTCTTTAGCGCAGCGCAGTCTGACTCATACGCTGCCTTGATAAGGAGTCGTATGGACCTCATACGCTGCCTTGATAAGGAGTCGTATAGACCTCATATGCTGCCTTGATAAGGAGTCGTATGGACCTCATACGCTGCCTTGATAAGGAGTCGTATGGACCTCATACGCTGCCTTGATGAGGAGTCGTATGGACCTCATACGCTGCCTTGAAGAGGAGTCGTATGGAGTACATACGCTGCCTTTTGGAGCGTAGCCTGACCTGAGCGTAGCTTGACCTGAGCGTAGCTTGACCTGAGCGTAGCCTGACCTGAGCGTAGCCTGACCTGAGCGTAGCCTGACCTGAGCGTAGTTTGACCTGAGCGTAGCCTGACCTGAGCGTAGCTTGACCTGAGCGTAGCTTGACCTGAGCGTAGCCTGACCTGAGCGTAGCCTGACCAGAGCGTAGCTTGACCTGAGCGTAGCTTGACCTGAGCGTAGCCTGACTTGTGCGTACGCTGACTTGAGCGTAGCCTGATGTTTAGGCGCCACTGGAGCTGACCCTACTTACGCCTTTTGTCCTGAACTTGATAATCACGAATTTACTTGATATGTTTGGAATTGATAATTGAGCATGACGTGATAGTGACCCGTAGTGGTGCACTCCTGACATAATAACCTGACATGACCTGATAGTGGCCCGTCGTGGCGCACTCCTGACAAGTACACTTGGCATGATAACCTGACATAATTATCTCGAATAGCTGTTGTGACGGCTACCTGACATGACATGACCTGTATAATTAATCTGGACACCGTGGGCGATTATGTTTGTATAAATAAACCAGTCCTGTCTTGCATCATGTCTAGGACAGGGACTCCTGAGTACCACGGTCAGGAGTTCCTACTAAAATGGACTAAGGCTAATAACTAGATTAATGCATTAGTCATGACGAGATTTTCCAGCTACAGGCAATCCCGTTACCTGGGCACGCCTTGGGATCTGTAGCCTGCCGTCGAGTAGGGCACATTTCCAGCACACTGTCATGTGTTGCACCCTTCAAGCTACCTAAGGGTACATTCGTTTCCTGGACGATGTACCCACCTGAATTCAACTCTAATCTTTTAACCCGGGTAACCTGGATGGTCTGCAGGGCTTGTGGCTGGGGAATAATCTCACTGCATCTTGTTAGTAATTAGGCTTGTGACAACCCTAGTTAGTTAAAGTATCAAGCCGTAATTCTTGCTTGGCCGTGAAGTGATTGGACGGAGTCTAACCAGTCTAGTCTTGCCCTGATCCTGTTCCAGATTATTGAATGACCAGAATGCTTGTATTTATTTTACCGATAAATGGTGAGAATTCCAAGTCCTGTTCAGACGAAGGGTTACAACCCCGGTCCTTGTTTGGTTTACGGGTTGTAACCTGGTTATCTGAATAGTTCTATGGTTATCTCGTCGTATATCATCCTGGTGTATTTTCTTTATTTCCAATTCTTACTTTTATTTATATCTTGTACTGATCGCTGATTTTAGTTCTTAAGTGAAGCCTCCTTTGTGGCACTTGCTCTTTCTGGGGTCTGACCGAGCTGGTTTTGTGTGGCCAGATTTCGGAGCAGCTCCAGAGGATCTACCGACCTTCCAGCCAGATGGTGGCCACTAGACGGAACCCTGGCAACGAGTGGGTTATTTTGGCTCTCCCACTCTATTGTAAAAATTTTCTTTTGAGGCGTTTAGCCGACGAGCACCTGTTTAGCTCGATTGCACTTTACTTACTGTCTGCCTACGGGCTGTAACATGATTAACAGATCCTAGGGTTGATCATGTATGACTAAACTCTTGCTAGTCCTGACATTTTGTAACGACTAGCTTCATGATCAACTGAATATATAATGTTTGGGACGCCTTACTATTGTATATTTAATGATCATACATCTTTTGACTTTTACTTACTTGCTTGTGATTGAGACACTAGGCTTGTTCATGACCTTAAGAGACTGTTGGCTTGTAGATAAACCCTCATGTATCTAGACAGCCGTGACCGTATAGCGAGATGGATTCCATTTCATATACGTAGCTGGCTATGTCTGCCCCCGCTCTCCAGTATTCTGGTTCTGGGGCGTGACAGCCAGGCTGGAAAGGAGGGGGAACCGCCGTCGGGCCGTGGCGGTTAGGCGATGTGGGCCACCGGCAAGCGGCGGAGGGAGCTCCGCAGCTCGTAGCGGGAGGTGGACGACAGCGCCACCGCCGACGAGTGACTACTGGCCGACGTCGGGGTGCAAGCCAGGGCAGGAGCTGGGCTCACCGCGGTTAACAGTACGGGGACCAGAGGGGAGGGGGAGGACGTGGGACGCTGCGCGGCCACTGAGGCCCACGAGGCGGGGGCCACCGACGCCGGAGGGAACGTCATCGATGCTGGATAGGCGAAGGCTGGGACCAAACCAGGGCCACCGGTGGTCGGGGAGCGCACGGGCGCTGGCCACGGAAGAGAGAAGAAAGCGCCCGCTACTAAGGATGGTGGCACCGCCGCGATGGGAGGGGCTGGCCACGAAAGGGAAGCGGCAAGAAGAGGAGGCACCGGGATGGGGAGTGACGCCGGCGACGCAGCAGGGGCGACTGGAGGATGAGGCGCCGGAGTCGCTCCTGAGCCAGATCCGCCGGAGGGGGAAGCTGCCGCGTGCGCAGGTGGCCATGGCAGAGAAAAAGGGGGTGGCGCAGCCGAGGAGATCGTCGGCGGCGCAGCGGGAGGGGCAGCAGGGGGTGCCTGAGGGGAGAAAGCTCCACGGGCGGAGCAGCGACCGGCGAAGGGCCGCACCTAGCCCGGGGGCGCCGTTGTCGCCGTCGACGCCGGAGGGGAAGGGGTGGGAGGGGGGTGGGGGAGATAGCTCGGCCGAAAACCGGTGGGGGGGAGGAAGCCCCACTGGAGAGAGGGCCAGGTGACTTCCGGCCATCCTGGAAAGGAGGCGGGGGCCCCGAGGGGGACGAAGATATTGAAGGGCGCCGCCGGCCCGGGCAGCCCCACCGGCCATCCCTGCCACCAGATGTCGCGGGGGGTGGTGGGCGGTGAAGCCAAGAGACCCGCCCGCTGCTGCATCTCGACCATCTATTATATATATATATATATATATATATATATATATATATATATATAAAGGGAAGGGGGAAGGTAATGTATATAAGAATGTGTGTGTGTGTGTGTGATAGGTAAACATGTGAGGGGGTTCAGTCACTACAATGACGGGGGGAGGGGGGTTAACTGAGAACATAACACTACAACAACTCAACTTATTAACCAACAAAATATAACATAGTATATATATATATATATATATATATATATATATATATATATATATATATATATATATATATATATATATATTTTTATATATATATATATATATATATATATATATATATATATATATATATATATTACAGGTATATATCTATATATACAATCAACCAAAATATTACTAAAGATCCTAACTAAAAGTAACCACAATCCCTAATCTCAGGTATCTCAGTTACCTTAGAATACCCTCTCAAAACTCAACACAAATGAAAACCCCAAACAAAACCACACAACTCGAAGGAAAAACTGAGAACAACAAGAATAAGACATATATACCTATATAAATCATAACCCTAACAAGATAAGTAGAACATAACTAACTAACACAAGTATCAGAGATCACCAGTAAACTCAACTCAAACTCAGGAATGGAAAAGCCCTCAACTCAATATATCAGCCATCATAAACAAACCCATATATCAGTCAAACACATGAACAACCCAAATCGAAACCCTAAACAAAAGCAAAATCTAAAATTAAGAAGGGGAAAGAGTACCAACATGATATCAGCAAGGGGGGATGTCAAGTGTCCAAACTTAGTCCAATTCGTGTCCAAACAATGTGTCAAAACTCAGTATCAGAGAATAGTACATGCACTGTCTCGTGCTGCTGTGTCGATCCCTCTAGGACACGACACACACCACCATAAGTCTCGTGCTCGTGTCCAGAGATAGATGAGGGGTAGGGCTAGGTGTCAGACACCCTGAAACGTGTCCAAAAGTCTTTGTGTCCAAGTGTCGAACCCGTATCAGGGTCGACTGTGTGCATTTGTGCGTGTATGGTCCAATCAGTGCAGACACTAGAACGTGTCCGACACGACACCCCCTCAACTGAAACTTGGGGGACACGATGTCCTGTGCAGTGAGCACGAAGTATCGGATAGCAGGGCATGTGTCCAAGCTGTGTGGTCGAATCAGTGCAGATACTGGAACGTGTCCCCGACCTCTGTGTCAAATTACAAGTGTCCATATGTCTTGTGCAGTGAGCACAAAGTATAGGGTAGCAGGGCATGTGTCCAAGCTGTGTGCGAGCATCCCGTGTCCACTTTTGGACACAAAAATCATGTCAAATTGTGCTCAGTCCTAGAGAATATCGAACCACATATAATAGGCTACAAATTAGTGAAATTATTTTTAGAAAATAGTACAATAAATTCCTAAGTGACTTTTCATCGAACACTCTATACAAAACTCTGATACGCCTATCAAATGGATTCGATTTGAACCCAAATTTGGTCAATAGCTAGGGGGACCCTGAATGATTGCATCTATGGAAAAAATCAGAAAACAAATGGGTTTAGAGGCCATTAACTTTTGAGAGTTGGAATCTCAATGAAATTTGCCTAGAAATAATATCCACACCAATTTGCTATGGTCCAAGAGCCTTCAATCCTTGCTAGCTAGCCTCTATTGACCTCCTCTACACTAGGGGAGTGTATTGCAAAAGATTAGGATCAATTTGGAGTTGATTTGGAGAAAATGGGTGATTTTGGGGAAGAACTCAATTTAGGATTTAAGGAGGCAATGAAAAGAGGCAAGATTCATCAATGTGATGTTTATATGGAGGGGAGTCTCCTTGGCTGGACACAAGGGTGTGGATTAGGGTTTGGGTAGATATTTAAGTCATGGGTAGGCTTCTACAAGTTTAATTCAAGCCCTCTTAGGAAAGGCCCAAGTAAATTAGGGTTTCTAGCTAAATATCCTACTTAACCATAATATCTAGATATCTCTAATTTTGTCATCTAGTTAGAAACTTCTAATGTAATATCCATGCTCATGATTAACATCTAGATTAGGAAAATTCTAAGTTAAGGTCTAACATATTAATTAGCACATTATTAATTAATAAAATTTATTTTTTACCAAAAGTCATAAATGACTAAAAATGTGGTAGTGACAATCTCACCTTTAGCTCTTTCTAGGACCTGGTCCGAACCCTGACGAGGTAGCTGAACCTGACCATGGAGCCCAGAACTATAGATGTGCCATTGGTTTAGTTTATTGCCTTTTTAGTTGTAATAAAGACCAATGTAATAATTGAATGCTTGTTTTGTTTGTATTTTCATTTTAGACCATTTCTCAGATTTAATAAAATGTTATCCTTTTCCGCTTTAGTTTTGTCTGCTTGTGTTCACTACTTGATACAGCTTACTGCCACCGTCTCATAACTGTGCAGGCTGGGCTTGATCCGACTGGACCTATTACATTAGGATCGGGTCGTAACTTATTTTTAGTGGTGGCCCATACAGGTCCAGTTCTGTAAATTGGTCTAGTCAACTTAGTCTAGACCAGCGTGCAGTCCTGTAATTTGACCTAGGCATAGATGAGACTTTAGGAAAATAGACTCTAGAAACAACTAGAACATCTAGTTTACATTCACCATGTTACAACATAGGGCCAAAATTATTTGTTTAAATATCTATTTTTTACTTGCTTATAGTCCTATAGGCTACCTTGCTTATGATTATACCCAAACCTTTCAAAAGATGGCAAAAGGGAAGATGACTCGCTCTGGGCCTGTTGACGGAGAGGTTTCTTCCACCAGGAATACCCCTACTCAGGCTCAATCAGACCCCTCTCCGGGGCAGCCCACTACCCGTCCTCGTATTGCACGGGCTCCCCGTACTGCATACACCTCTATTGTGCATACAGCTACACCGATTCCCCCGAGGCCTACACTCTCAATTGCTGACGCGAATCCTCCAGCTGCTCTACCAGCGCCAGTAGACCCCGCCGAGCTCGTAAGCCTGCTACAAAAAGTACTTGAGGCCCAGAGGGCTCAAGCAGAAGCAAATCGTGAACAGACCACGATCATAAGGAAGGGCATGGAGAATGCCCATAATGTTGCCATGGATGTGCTAGACTCAACACAGACGGAACCGAAGCCTGTCAAGGTAAGATAAGAGAAATTGATCAATTTTATGTTTCATTAGAGAAATATGATTATGACTGGCAGTCTCTTATTCAGAAGAAAGTTGGAGACATTTAAAGCTTCAAGAAGATGGATCTGCGACCTTTCAAGGGAACTGAAGGCCTCATATACGCGGACAAATGGCTGGATGACATGGAACGACTCCTCAGCGTTGCTCGATTCCCACCCGGCCTTATGGTAGAGGCTGTAGCTCTACAGCTTTGGGATCTGGCCAGCATATGGTACAAGAACGAGCCCAGATTCCATACTGGAGGAACCTCTTGGCGTTCCTTCAAGAAACAGTTTAAGAGAAAGTTCTTCCCGAAAGCTGCCCTAGAAGTCATGGAAAGACAATTTAATGGCTTGAAGCAGGGAGATCGTACCATAGAAGAGTACACAGCCGAGTTCAACTGGCTCGTCAGGTTTGTACCCCATCTGGTATCAGACCTGGTGGAGCATGCCCAGAAGTTCCGACATAAACTGTAAAAAGAAATTCGCACCATGGTTGTCGCCAATGGAGCGAGAACACACGACAAGATGCTGAAGGTGGCCCAAGATGTGGAGGCCACTTCGTCTACTCGAACCAAGAGAGAGCACCCAGGATCCAGCAGCAACCACCAGGTTAACTTCAAGAGGCCCAACAACAGGTCCTCTCACCAGCAACAGCAGCACAGAGCACCCAAGCAAAACCAATCGAAGACAACCAACTGCACCTACTATAAGAGGCCCGGGCACACAGCAGAGATCTATAGCAAAAAGCTGGAATACTGCCTTGCTTGAGGGTCTGCCACCCACCAGGTCAGGGACTGTTCTACTGCATTCAATAGAGCTAGAGATGGAGGAGCCAGAAGCAGCGCTACAACCAGCACAGGGCCAGGTAAGGTTTTACCTTGGCCATTGAGAAGCCAGAAGCTGATCTAGAAATGGAAGGAGATGTCATCGCAGGTGCTATTTTATTACATTCGTACTCGACTTTAGCTTTATTTGATTCTGGAATATCACACAGTTTTATATCATCGAATTTTATTGCTGCATACCATATAGATGTAGGGTATAGTAGGATGATCTGTAGAGTAATGATCAGAGGGGTACCTATCCCTATCACAGATATTTGCACCTGTCCCATCACCATCTCAGTTCATACCTTCCTAGCACTCCTTCTAGTTATGCCTCTCCCTAACTACGATGTAGTGTTGGGAATGGACTGGCTAGCAAGCAACACGCCTTGATAGACTGTCATCGGGGTTGTGTTATCTTTAGTCCATCTGGAGGACCTAAGTTTGAGGTAGCTCAAGCAACATAGAGCATGGGGTGTGTCTCCTATACCTCCATCACAGAAGATTTCGGACATACTTATCCCCTGAAAGCAGAATTCCAAGATGTCTTCCCCGACAACCTTTTCAGATTAACCCCTGGTTGAGACATGGAGTTCACTGTTGATCTAGTACCTGGCTCTTCCCCCATTTCACAGAGTAGCTACAGAGTCAACCCCAAGGAGGCTAAGAAGATGAAAGACCAGATTGATGAGCTCAAGGCCCAGAGATTTAACAGAGATGGAGCTTCACCCTGGGAGTCACCACACTACCAAAATAAGTCATATCAGCGACGAAATTAGCGACGCCAACGTAAAACGTCGCTAATATTTCTGGAATTAGCGACACCCATAGTAAACGTCACAATACGTTGCTGATAGCGACAAACAGCGACATATTGCGACTACCTTTAGTGTAATAAAAACCAACGTCGTTGATATGTCGGAAAACGTCGCTAGTTTTATTAGTTCAACGAAGTTTAGCGTCGCAAAGCTTTTGGCATCGCAGAATATTAGAAATACATCGACGCTTTACGACGTATTTACAGACGTCGCTAACTTGCTGCTAATAGGGTTCCTCGGTTCAATTTTTCATTTCACCCTCTCATTAAATATTTTGTTCCCGCTCCTCTTCCCCCGACCTCGACGACAGTCCGACCCCCTTCCCTCTGGCACCGCTCAAACCCCTTTCCTCCGCCTCCGGTCGACGCCCCTTCTCCTCCTCCTTCTCCACCGTGAGCCCCTTCTCCTCCTCCACCGTGAGATCCTCCTCCTCCACCATCGAACTTGTCCTCCTTCTCCTCCTCCACCACCGCGAGCTCCTCTAAAGGTAAACCCTAACCCTAATTGAGGTGTTTTTCGTGTCCAATATGGACACGGAGATACATTACGACCATGTGTTCACTGATACAATGTTCGTGAGGTTTTGGACACTTTGTGTCAATTTGTTGGACACGTGGACACCCCCAAGCATGCATATATATGTATTTTACCTCTGTACACTTAATCCCCTACTTACACTTGTGTATTTTCGTATTAATTTGGATTTGCATATTGGGTTTGGGTTTCGATATAGTGTTTGATACATTGTTTCACCTTGCAACATTCCTATACTTAGAGACGTTTAGTACACAACTAGTTATTTTATCCTAGTTCGCAAGTGTACTTTTGGGTAATCTAGGTATATTACTTTACCAATATCCCCAATGGCCGGAGATTTTAAGGATCGCTGTATTGCAAAAAATGATAGCAACACCTACTTGGAAAATAACAAACCACTATGCATGAATCAAGACAAAAAAAATGGTATTTTATGGTTACTTTGTCACCAGAAAAAATTCTAGTATATATTAATTGATTAATACAAGATGAATTACAATATTTGTTGGATCATTTGTCTCAAGATCCAATACTCAAAAATCCCAAGAAGAAGAAGAAGAAAAGAATAAAATGACATCGCTCAACACCCTATGACAACTCCATGAATAAAGTAGACGATCCTCCATACAAGTCTTCCTTCATCTATTGTCTTAAAGTGTGAGTTCTACAGTATGGTTCTCTTTGTAGAATTGGTAGGCTATCTCCTTGAATCTCCTCAATGAAAACACATAGATGACATTCCCTTATCCTTCATAAATAGGCTAAGAAAAACATAATTAGGATATGAAAACCCTTATTAGCCCAGCCCAATCATGGTCATCCAAATCCAAATTAATACGAAAATACACATATGTATTTCACCTTGCATTGGCTTGGCTTGATTTGGTTGGAGGCAGCAAGGTTTGTTGTTGGAATATAGCAGTAGCATTTGGTAGCAGGGACTTGTGTCTTATTTTAGACAACAAGGGTTTCCTATTTTTACAGGTAACATGGCAATATGTGTAAGGGAACATATAGGTGTGTGTTTGTGTTAGAAAGGGAGTGTCACAAGAGTAAGGCATGAGCATGTGTTAGTATTTTGAGCTGTGAGAGTGTTTGTTCTATTGAGGTTAGTACCAACTGGAAAGTTAGGTTAAAAGAACCTGGGAATTATGGTATGGTTGTATACATCATGTATATGTATGTGTGTGCTAGTGGAAAAAAGGGAGAGGGTTAACTAGTACCAGGTATTTGGAGAGGAGGGAGAGTTTAGACTAGTATATAGCAGTACACTAGTGACAGGGTTAGGCTTGAGATGGGAGAGGGTGAACCATTGTGTATATTTAAGTAGGTGTCAAAGGGTTTGTGGATGTGTCTAAGAGCAAGGAGTAACAGCTAGAGTATAGAGCAGTTGAGAGAAGGATATATAGAGGGGAACCATGATGTACATACTTGTCTACCTACTGTCTTTTTAGTATCTATTTCAATATTTAGGATATGTCATGCTTAATATGCATATTACTTTTACAAGTCTTTCAACGATGTACTTGTATCTATCTTACAGAATTATCCTCAAATGGATATGGAACTGAATTACTATCTGCAGAATCGTACTTGGATGTACAACCGTCATCCTGATGACATGTGTGGTGTGCAGGATGAATTCATAGAGGATGTACACCAGTTCCTGCAGTTTGCCAAGGCGTTCCCTCAGTACATGGATGGTACCAAAATTAAGTGTCCGTGTGTAAGATGTAGCAACTTGAAATATCATCCAGAAGTGGATGTCACGTATCATTTATACTCGAAGGGTTTCACGCCGAATTACTATCAGTGGAGCGAGCACGGAGAACTTGTGTCTTTAGCATCGGAGTATGAGCTTTATGTGGATGTCCACAACAACACTCCTTACGACGATGGGTTGGTGAACATAGTTTTTGACGCGGCCGGGCCTAATTTCGATCCGGATGATCATGATGCACCTGAGGAGGCACCGAACCCCGATGCTGCACAGTTCATAGAGTTGTTGGAGAATGCAAGGACTCCATTATATCCTGGTTGTGAGGATCATTCACCGTTGGAGGTGGTTACAAGATTGTTGAGCATCAAGTCCGATTTTAACATGTCACAAGATTGCTACAGCCGTCTTATGGAGTTGCTTATAGAAATATTGCCTGAAGGTGCGAAGTTGCCTAAAGACTTCTACCGGTCTAAGAGGATGGTTAGATCGCTCTGGATGGGATACGAAAAAATCGATGCCTGTCACAACGGGTGCATGTTGTACTACAAAGACGACAAGGATGAAGACGCCTGCAGATTTTGTGGTGTCGATCGCTACAAGACATATGGTAGAGGAAAATCTGTCGGTGCCAGGAAGCCTACCTCTTCGATGCACTACTTGCCGTTGATGCCACGGTTTGCAGCGGTTGTTTATGGTGAAGGAAACTGCAGAAAACATGAGTTGGCATAAGCGAGAACATACCGAAGGAGTGTTGGATCACCCATCTGATGGAGAAGCATGGAAGCACTTTGATCGAGAGTATCCAGATTTTGCTTCTGATCCGCGTAATGTCAGATTGGATCTCTGCTCCGACGGTTTTACCCCATTCGGACTTTCGGGATCCCAGTATTCGTGTTGGCCTGTGATCGTCACCCCGTACACGTCTTGGATGTGCATGAAGACTCCGTATATGTTCCTCACCGTTATTATCCCAGGTCCGAACAATCCGAAAAGGAATATCAATGTGTATTTACAGCCGTTGATTGATGAGTTGAATCAGCTGTGGGAAGTAGGTTCCAACACGTACGATATATCTAGAAAACAAAATTTCCAGATGCGAGCAGTACTTATGTGGACAATCAACGACTTTTCGGCCTATGGAATATTATCTGGATGGAGCACGCATGGTCGTCTTTCATGTTCGTATTGCTTGCACAGCACTAAGGCTTTCCGTTTGAAACACGGAGGCAAACCGTGCTTCTTCGATTGTCATCGACAATTCCTGCCGAAGGATCATCCGTACCGGAGGAACATGAATGTTTTTTGTGCTGGCATTGTGGAGAAGGCTAATCCCCCACAAAGGTGGCCCGGATACACGATATGGAAGGAGGTAAAAGATTTACCAAGAGCTATTGAGCAGCCTGCTACGGGCTACAAGTGTGACGGATTTGGTCGCACTCATAACTGGACGAAGATGAGTATATTCTGGGATCTTCCATATTGGAGCACCAATCTGATTAGACATAACCTTGATGTTATGCATATCGAGAAGAATGTGTTTGACAACATAATTAATATTGTAATGGACGTAAAGGGGAAGACGAAAGACAATCCAAAGGCTAGATTGGACTTGGAAGAAATATGTAGACGTCCTCCATTGCATTTGATAGAGGACGAGAATGGGAAGTTGAAGCAGCCTAAGGCAATTTTCTCACTGGAGAAGGAGGATAAAGTGAGGCTTTATAGGTGGATTCAAGGTCTAAAATTTTCAGATGGGTATGTTTCGAACTTGAAAAGATGCGTCGACCTCAAGGAGAACAAACTGACAGGTATGAAGAGCCATTATTGTCACGTATTCATGGAGCGGTTAATTCCGATTACATTTCGGGAATTCTTACCGCAGGCAGTTTGGGATCCATTGACGGAGCTTAGCATATTCTTCAGGGACCTTTGTTCTAAGAAATTGCTCGTTGATCATCTAGAAAAGCAAGAGAAGGACATTGCGGTAACACTGTGCAAGCTAGAGAGGGTGTTCCCTCCTGGATTCTTCGACTCTATGGAGCATTTACCGATTCATCTTTCCTACGAGGCACGTGTTGGTGGACCCGTCGAATATCGATGGATGTACCCGTTCGAGTGACATTTGAATCACCTAAAAAGAAAGGTGAAAAATAAGGCTCGGGTCGAGGGTTCTATTTGTGAAGCCTATATTCTCGAGGAGATTACAAATTTCTGCTCCTCCTATTTCAAACCTCATGTTGCTACGAATAGAACGAGGGCTCCGAGAAACGACGACGGATATCAAGAATTTAATGATAGAATACTGAAAGTATTCAATGCGTCCGAAAAGCCTTCGAGGAAAATAAAGAATAGATATTTTAATGACGAAGAGCTAAGGGCTGCTCAGTTGTATGTATTACTCAATTGCGACAAGGATGAAGTGGAGAAACTAGAGGGGTAAGTAACTCAGGATGATGAGTTTACGTCATCTCAATGTAATAGTATAAGCTAATATTATTGTACTAATCGGCGGTTGCTTCGTTGTTTTCCAGCACATATAATGATGAGTTGAGGCTGGTTAGACCCTACCTAACAGACGAAGCATTAGAACAAGAAATGAGACGTCATTTTCCTTCTTGGTTGAGCGAATATGTAAGTAGCTCGGTAATTACTGGCCTCTTCTAATGCAACTGCGCAATAAATAACTTATTATCGCTTCTTTGATATTCAGGTCGATCGTCTAATTTCACCCGAGATTGAATTAATTAGAACTCTTGCCAAGGGACCAATTACTTTTGTTAAAATATGGCCAAGTTACTGTGTCAATGGCTTTCGGTTCAAGTCGACAAATGCTCCGATCAGAGACAGCTTCCTAGATCTTGATTCCACAAAAATAGTTGTTTGGATATCAAGTCTTCGAACTACAAAGACGTCGATCCAGGAAATGATTTCTTTGGCATCTTGCGAGAGATTGTGGAGTTGTCATATAATAATGGCAGAGAACCTGCAAAGATCGTGTTGTTCAAGTGTGAATGGTTCGATCCGATTGAAAATCAAGGTTGGAAAATTGACAAGCATGGTCTTGTGGATATAAACTACAAGCGTAGATATCAAGGCTATGAACCGTTTGTCCTAGCAACTCAGGCTCAGCTCGTGCACTTCACAGCTTATCCGAGACAGGGAGCAACGAAGTCTGACTGGTGGGCAGTATGCAAGACTAAAGCTAGAGATACTTTTGATGTTGACGAAAAAGCTTACCAGAAGGACGAGCTACCTCTTGTAACCAATATTGTCGATGTGGACTCCACGAAAGTTACGCATTATACGACACATAATGTAGAAGATGTAGAATTATCCGAAGAGGAAGACGAAGCCGACGAAGGCGAAAATGAAAGTGAAGATGAGGAGAAAGAGGAAGATGAGGTCGAGGAAGACGAATAAGATGATTATTCTGAAGATGATTGAGAGAGATATACTTATCTGAACTTAGATGTTTCTTCTAGAATATATTATCTGGACTTAGATGTTTATTGTAGAATATATCATCATATATTGTCTTGGTTATTATCTTGTCTTTGTTGTACTTTCATATTTCTAGTCTCTATTATTTGTTGTACTTTCATATTTCTAGTCTCTATTATTTGTTGTATTATCATATACTGTTATTAGGTATGGTAGGTCGTCGCGAATCATTCCGAGAGGGACGACGAGGTCATGATCCTCCGGTACTTCCTACAGGTACTGCTAGAGGGCGGAGTTTTCCTTCGGTACCTCCTACTGGTACCGGCTCTGGATCCTCGTCGCCGATTACTCCTCCATATCGGACAGTAGCTGGGCCTGCTGGGACGATGTCACGTGGCATATCTCCTGGGACGAGTAGTTCCAGGCTTGTTGAGAGTGCTTGCCCGTCTAGCGTTCCTGCTGCTGATACGACGATGGAGACGGATGAGCAGATGGCGGAGGCTGCGCCGACCAGCATCATGCAGATGATGCGTGCGCACCTCCGAAGGAGAGGAGGACGGAGATCTGGGCCGACGGTACAAAGTAGGTGTTTTGGTTTATAATTTTTTTCTGTTTTTATCATAAATTAACTTTTTTTTATGAATATAATATGTTTGTATAGATATCGTCCCCCAGAGGTACAGAGACGTCTAGGCCACATGCTGAGGCATAATTATGGTGGTGCTTGGATTAACTACTCTGATGCTCCGGACGAGAGGAAGGCCTACTGGTTTACGCGCTTCAAGGTTAAAATATATTTGCTTTTAACATTAATCATATAATTTTTGCATATTATATATAACTGATAAATATTTGGTTTGCGCTCTTCTAGGATATGTTTTTCTATCCACCGCACCGGGCCGAGCTTATCGAGGGGATGTTTCCTGCCGTCGCTGCCAAGCTGATCCGCGATGCTATTAATGATCAGAAGGATCGTGATCGTGCCGAAAAGCCGATCCAAGGTTGGATCACCCCTGATCAGTGGAATGCGATGAAGGCTCGATTCGATGAGCCAAGGTACAAGGAGAAGTCGGAGAAGGCCAAGGCGGCTAGGCAACATGCCTCGAAGTGGTACGGTGGGTCGATTCTGATGACGGAACATTTCCGTCGTCTGGTATGTCTTTCTCTTTTAGAAATATTATTTTAATGCAAAACCGATAAATTATTACTAAGATAATATATTTAATTATAGGTAAGGAAGGTCAGTAACGCCGACATGGTGACCGTCTTCCTGGCCACCCATCGGAAGGGCGAAGACCTTATTGACGAGAGGGCCGAGCAGACCTATGTAAGTATTATAATACGTTATCTTAATTTAATACTTCGTGTCAATTTTAATATAACTTAGTAAATATGGTACAAATAAATATTCATGTAGTTACTAATAATAAGTACATTAGATAGAAATTAGAAATTATAGAGTACTATCCATACTTTCTAGGCCGAGTATCAGAGGCTGTGGGAACGGGGCGGCTGCTAGTGCACCTGATGCAGGAGAGGCGGTACTTCCTCGCAGCCCACTCAAGCTCCGTCGGCGGACGAGCTGTGGATGACCGTCGCTGGTAGACTCCGTAGGGGTACGTACTACGGTACGGGATCCTATGGCGCCCTAGTTATGACCCAGTCCTTTAGGGCATCTCCTGCTAGTGTGTATGGTCCACAGCCATCCCAGGAGTCTGCCCGAGTCCACCAGATGGAGTCTCTCCGTGACGACCTGTTACGATGGATCGAGGAGCAGTCTCAGCACCCTACGGACGATCCTGTGCTGCTAGCACGATTGGACGCGCTCAACCACGGTATTATGGAGCTCATGGAGACGACTGAGAGGACAGAGCGTACCGTTGGAGGGTTAGAGCGCACGGTGACGGAGCTGCAGACAGGACAGGTGACCATGGCCGAAGGCTGAGATTGGTGCAGGATTCGATGGTCCAGAGCAGTGATAGAATGTTTTCTATCATGGATTCATACCACCAGCGACTTACAGCGTTGGAGCGTGCTGGTCCTCCGGGTGCGCCTTCATCGTCGTCGACTCCGCACTTCCACCGCCTTCTTCTTCGACACCGTCTCCACCGACGTCACTGCCTGCTCCATCGGTATCGATTTACTTGAGGAGATGAGTTGTTCTTATCCCTTCGTCGCGGCGGTGCCCTCCTGCACAGATCCCTAATAGTTCTAGTTAGGACTGTTTGTTTGTGTTTGTTTGATCCTTGTTTGTGACTTGGATATTGTTGGTTGTGTAGACTTGGATGTGTGGATCCTATTCTATTTGTTGGTTGTGTGTAGACTTTGGTTATTTGGTTTGTAGACTTTGTTATTTGTGTAGACTTGGTTATTTGGATACTTGTTGGTTGTGCCTATTCTATTTGTTGGATCCTATTCTATTTGTTGGATCACATTCTATTTGTTGCAGTACATTGTGTTATACTGTTGTTTATGTTATTATTCGTTTCAATTAGATGTTAATATGCTTCTGTGGTTTACGTTTAGAAGTCAATCTAGGCCAAAGTCAACTCTTGGTCAACTCTGGTCAACCTTAGAAGTCAAACTAGGTCAACTATGGTCAAACTAGGTCCAACAAGTCTAAATTAGGTCAAACAAGTCATTCTAGGTCTAAACAAGTCTAGGTTATGTTAACTAGGTTTAACAATCGTTCTAAGTCCTATCAAGTCTATATTAGTCTAATCAAGGCTAAACTAGCTTATGCTAGTATATCAAGCCCATACAACCTATACAATACAAAGTCAAAACCAACATCACACAACCTATTATTGTATCTAGGCCTACACATGGAAATCACATATTACATACATATATATATACATATAGGCTACCTATATGTATACCACACATACATATATATAATATATATATAATGGTACAAACACATAATATAATATATAGGATACATACATATATACATAATATACTTAGATGCATATACATACACATACATATTTATATACATTATATATATATATATATACATAAGAAGATAGAAAGATAGAGAGTTAGAAAGAGTGAGGTTAAAGGGAGAGTGACAAGTGTGTGATAGAGAGTGAGTGTGTGTGTGTAGGAGTGACTGAAAACCGTGTGTAGGGACTGAAACCTGTGTACAGTGAGGAAAACAGTGTGTGTGTGTGATTGTGTGTCATTCACATGGATGTGTGTGTATGGCCTGTGTTCAGCAAAACAGGGAACCAAATGTTGCAGGAACCATATGTGTTTTGAGTGTTCATTCCTGTTGGTTATGGCTCAATCATTCAAATACTCAAATCTGGAATGTGGACTGTCAAGTCTTAATACCCAAGTAAAACCCAAACTGGGAATGAGGGGACTGTGCAGACCAAATCTCAGGTTTACATATTCCAGATTTTGAAAAACAGTCCAATATTGGTTATGGTTATCTTTTTAAACTGCAGGGAGAAAATGACATTCTGTATTTTTTTTTTTACAGATTTAGCGACGTTTACCGACATTTACCGACGTCCACCGACGTACGTTTGCGTCGGTAAACGTCGGTAAATCTGCAAAAATTTCCAGGGTACCGACGTTTACCGACGTCCTTATACGTCGGAGAATGTCGGTAAACGTCGGTGAACGTCGGTAATAATCCCAGGAATTACCGACTTTTGTGACTTTTAAACGAAGGTAAACGTCGATAAATTCCCAGGATTTTACCGACGTGTAGCGACTTTAAACACGTCGCTAAACCACCGACGACACGACGGTAATCGTCGGTAAATTTACCGACGCGTAGCGACGTTAATACGTCGCTAATACACCGACGACACGACGGTAGACGTCGGTAATAACCGACGTATATATACGTCGGTAAACATCGGTACTTGCGACGTTTGGCGACGTTTTAAAGATCAGCGACTTACGTTTCCGCGATAAGTCCAAAACGTCGGTAATTGCGTCGGTAAATATTTTTAGCGACAAAATATGTCATTTTAGCGACGTCTTTAGGCGTCGCTAAAACGACTTATTCTGGTAGTGCCAGTTTTGTTCGTGCCCAATAAGGACGAAATCGTACGGATGTGCATAGATTATCGGCCATTGAACAACGTCACCATCAAGAACAAGTATCCTCTGCCCAGGATCGATGACCTTTTCGATCAGTTGATCGCGAGCAAAGTTTTCTCAAAGATTGACCTCATGTCGGGATATCACCAGGTCAAAGTACGAGAGGAGGATATTCTGAAGACGACATTCAACACCAAGTATGGAAAATATGAGTTTTTGGTCATGCCCTTCGGACTTACAGATGCCCTAGGTGTTCATGAATCTCATGAACAAGGTCTTCCATGAGTACCTGGATCACTACCCAAATACCTTATTTAGCGACACCTAGCAACTTCGCTAAACAGTAAAAATGTCGCTAACTTCTGACATCGATATTTTTAGCGACGTTTCGGACATGTCGCGTTATTCATGGTCGCTAACTTGTAAAACGTTGCTATTCGTCGCTATAGCGACGTCATTCGCCGATGCTCAATGTCGCTAGTTTTAACGACGTTTACCAAAAAAATGTTGCTAATTAGCGACGTAACATTTTGTTGCTGATTGTCGCTATCCATTCAGGTTTTTGTGACGTTACAGTCAGAGATTAGAGACATTTTTCGACTCTATATCTGGCAATTTTTTGGTTGACATGTCATCATTTTGCGACATTTTATGACGTTACGATTGTTTGCCATAAAAATCAAAGACAGGTATTACAGAACACTGAACTTGATTGCAAACTCGTTTGTACAAAGGAAAGCCTAGAAAGAAATCTTAGGAAACAATCTAAGTACAATAGTTTAGTTTTGATTCTGGAAGGTGACGGTGGAGGCTCAAAAGTGCTATCAACTCTGCCTTACTCCGTGGACTATCTGATGCAGTCTCTAGCTCGTGAAGAAATTACTTTTCTCTTGAAGGTTGCCAGCCTTTATAGGGGTGGCACCCTGCTATTTATAATAGGATGTATTTTGAGCCGTATGGACGGCTTGCGGCCACGTGGCTGATTAGCACGCGAAGACCCTAGTTTTTAAATATTATTTTTATAATTTTAAATGGTGTTTATATCCTTAAAATGAGTTATTATAATTATTAGAATTTTTTTAGAATTTTTAAATGGTTTTTAGATGATTTTTAAAGCAAAATATCATTTTGTAAAATTTTAAATGGTTATAATAGCAATTTGTAATTATTTTAAATGTTTTAATCACTGTTTGCAAAATTTGAATTGTCTGTGCAAATTAAATTTTGTACAGAACCACAACGGGGGTGTATATGTAAATTGGAATTTGCATTAACTAAGGCGGTTGGGTTTAGTGTAATTATCAAACTAGGGGGGATTTCTGTAAAACCCTAACCCGACCACCGTCTCGCTTTGTCGTCGTCTCCGGCTAACCCCAGCCTAAACCCTAACCCTAATCCCTAATTTTTTGGCCAAAACCCAAATTTTCTACCGTCTTCATGCCCTATAAAACCACCCCGACCGAAACCCTAGCCTAGAACACCACCCCGACCACCCCAGCACCAGCCCTGCCCCTTCTTCTCCAACCAACCTCGTCGAAGTTTGCTTTTGCCAGCCCGACGCCTACAGCCCACGTCGACCGCCCCAACCACCGCCATCTTGCTCGCCTCGACGAGCAAAGCGCCACCCTTCGCCGCCGACTACGACGCCTCCTCCGCCGTATCGCATCCCCGACAGCAACCCTTCGACGGACACGTACGTGTCATTTCTCCTACGTGTCGAGTCGTGTCTCATGTACACGTGTGTGGACTCGCCCAGTAATGGAGAGTCCAGTGATGAGTGTGGACACGGCTAGTTCGAGTCGTACGTGTCGTGCACGTCCCGGATACAGGATTCGACCATTCTTCGTGTCCTTAACTGTCAGGACACGAAGTATATGTTATTGGGTTTAAAATCCGTTAACCTAAACCATAACAAAATTTAATTAAAACCCTACCCCTATCACATAACTTGAGTTGACCCCCTGGGCAGCCCGAGCCATGTTGAGCCCCCTGCTCTGTGACCCGAGTTCGAGCCCCCCCATCGTTTATTTTTTTGTTTTTGTTTTTATTATTATATATAGATATAGATATATATATAGATATATTATATATATGTATATGTATTTATATATATATATTATTTTTTTTAAATATATATTATTATATATATACTGTTATATTATATATATATAGTATGTGTATATATAATTTTTTGTATTTAGTATTTTTATATGTATAGTATATATATATTATATATATATAATATATATATAATATATATATTATATATATATATCCATTATATATAATATATATATTATATATATATATTATATCCATTATATATATATAAATATATATATTTATTTATATATAAATATTTGTTGTATATGTATATAATATTTCAATTCAATTTTGTGCAAAATATTATATAAATTCACAAGTTATTTTATTATATAATTTTGTGACTTGTATATTTTACCACTTTAAATATATTTATATACATATTTAAATTCCTGTATTTATAAATCATGGCTAATTGATGTCCAAACCTAGCATAGGCTTTGGGCCCAATTTGTCTAATACATTCAGAGACTGTACAAGTCATATTAGACTTGATTCATGGCTTTGGGTCCCGTATCTGGACTTCGGTTCAAATTCGAATACGTGGACAAAATAGTAAATAATTAATTATTTTCCAGAAATTATTACTTGCTATTTTTGAATTTTTTATATATTTTAAGTGCTATAAAAATTTAGGAAAAATTGTATTTAAATACTATGTTAATTTAGCTAATTTAAAATAATTTTTTTAGCATTTATTAAGTACTTTTGGCATTTTAAAAATAGAAAAATAGAACTCATTTTCAGGATACATATGTTTTCTAACTTTTAATAAATATCTATGAAGGTTTATAATTCCAAAAAATTAGTATAAATTTCTATAATTAGCAATGATCATTTTGGTACTTTATTTTATGTAAAATTGAGCTTTTTGTCTATCTCAAAAAATTGTTGGAACAAAGTGTACAGTTGATTTATTTATTGAATAGTTACGACTTACAATATTTTGTGTTGAATTGAGTTATAGTCGTTTTGAACCTCAGCCTACACTAGTGTAAAGGCCCTAGAAAGTTAGTTTGGGTATTGTGTCATCCCACATTGGTCTCCTATGCTAAAGTCATCATTTGGCTAGGTGTCCAGTCAGAAAGTCATGTCACACAACTAGAGTCTTAGTGTTTAACTTAGTATGAAAACTAAGTTTATGTATTATTTCTACAGTGACGAGTCACCAGGCACCTATAGCATTTCTATCGCTACCTTGCTTTGCTAAAGGCAAGTACTTCTACAAACTTTTCATACTGTTACTACAATAACTGTGATCCCACCATGTTAAATGCTGATCCTTGGGGTAGCAAGTTAAACCCTCACATGTTGTATTACTTTCCGTCTCAACCATACTTAGGACAGTTTTATATCTCTCACATGTTTAAACACGGATTAAGGGGAAACTGTTAGTAGAGTACGTGATCATGCCCCCTTCTCCGTATGTATTTACCGCGCATGGTAACATTTTATATGTAACTTTGCCGTATGTTCTGATCCCGCATTTGTGTATGGATATACACCGATGTCGTTAGTGCACGTATGTGCATTCCAGAAAAACTTGATATGTACCACTGTACATCCTATTTACCTATTGACCGATCACGTACATGCTACGGTTTTAAACTTTAAAACAAACATATATTGCCATTTCTAAAAGAACCAATTAAACCATGACATGCCATGATTCCAGTTTATTACACTTCTGTTCATTTTCATGTTTTGTATATTTAGTTTGTTAGAATCAGTACTTGCTTCCGTCCTGATAGGATAACGTTTAGGTATACTTACTGAGGAGGAGTTGCTTTATGATTCCTATTATGGAGTTGCTACCGAAGACCAGACTTTATCTTACGAGGATGTACCTGCGGGAAAACTCGTCTAGTTTGTGTAGTTGCTCGAGATATTTGAGAGTAATCATGTATTAGGCTACGTATTTTGTAACTGGACCTGTATCCAGTTTTACATTTTGGACTTATACTTGGAACTTACTTATATACGAGATGACTTTTGTGTTTGGAATATTTTTGTCTCATTATTACATATAGAACTGTTAGCACACTTTGGTTTTATCTTATTTGAATTTAGAACAGCTTACTACGCTTTATCTCAAGCGTCGGCTGGACATGACTCGGCCCGGCCCAACAATTTGGGTATCAGATCGTGACATATTTTTAGTGGTGGTCCATGCAGGTCCTCGACTAAATTGTTTGGTTACGTCATTGTACCAAGCATGCCTGCAATTAGAAATTTAAGGTAACTAGACAATACTAGAAATGACGCTTAGAACACCTAGAGGATTATTAGGATTGCAACATAGAAAACACATCACATCATATGCTCGTTATTACAAAATTAGACTTTCTTGTTGTTTATGATTGTTTACTTAAAAGAGTCCTTATAAGTACATTTATTTATTAGATGGTGCTCACCCGCTCATCCCAGTATGCCACACCTGAAAATGGCACACTTACTATCCAGTCGGTTGACCAGTTGACCGATGCACCTCCACCTCCACCTACTATACTCCCCCACTCCACAAATCCACCTACCCAGATGCCTCCACCACCTTCCATATCACAGACCCAGCAGGACCCGATACTTCCACCACCACCTATTAATATACCTGTCCAGGCTTCCGTTACTCTGGACGGGAACCAACTGCTCACTCTGATCCTGGGTTCCTAACGACCCATCAGGAGTAGACCACCCTACTTCGTCAGAGCATAGAGCGTTCTGAGGAGCGTACCGTGGTCCCACCACCTGTAAAGCCACGACAGAGAGCAGGGACAATCAAGGACTTCATGGGCCTGAACCCCAAGGAGTTCTTAGGGACTGAGGGCATCGTAGTAGTAGATGACTGGCTAGACTCAGTAGAGAGAAAGCTCTATGGAGCTAGGTTGCCGAGTGACCTCCAGGTCGAGGCAGTGGGATTTCTGCTGATAGACTTGGCAGGAGTTTGGTTCAGGAATGAGCCGCTATTCGCGAGAGAGAAGGCCACTTGGGATCAGTTCAAGACCCAGTTCAAGAAGAAATTCTTCTCGACCACCGCTAGGATAGCCATGGGGCTACGATTCCAGAACATCCAGCAGGGGAACCGTTCTGTTGACGAATATGCAGCAGAGTTTAGTGGCCTGAGCCGTTTCGCTCCTTGTCTAGTTGCAGCCCCAGAGGAGATGATGCGTCGATTTTGCCATGGTCTAGTTCCAGACATTGGCATTCTTATAGTGGCAAACGGAACGACTGACTACTACTACATAGCCTAGAGTTGGCCCGGAGCATAGAGGAGCGTCTTCAGTCATGCAAGAGGCCGACTTTTGTACACCTTGAGGGACCCTCCAAGCGTCAGGCTTTCCAGCCGAGAACACCGACGCCGTACCAGCAGACATACCGTCCTCCCGTACCACATCACCCAACCCCGCCAGTTAGAGCCCCGGGACCCCGGCAGCAGAAGGGAGCTGTGTGTTCTTTCTGTAAAAGGTAAGGCCATGACGCTTTCATTTTTAGGAAGAGGTTGGGGCAGTGTTTAGCTTGGGTCTACCACCCATCAGCTTCGAGACTGCCCAGTAGCGGGGTACCAGGTGCCGGACCACCATCTAGAGGACCGTCGCTTGTGACTCAGCAGCAGAGATTTGGGCAACATCTGCAGCAGCAGAAGGGACCCCGGGGGAAGGCTTATAGTCTGGCCCTTGAGGCGGAGCCGGAGCAGGTTTCGGAGCCAGATTATTTAGCTGACGTCATCACATGTCATGTTTATTTGCATACTTTTCTAGCTCTATATTTGTTTGATTCCGGTGCATCATATGGCTTCCTGTCATTAGAGTTTATGCATAAACACCACTTAGTAGCTACACTTCCGAGGAGATGAGTAGAGTAATGACGGGAGGCGGACCAGTACCTATTAGGGCTATCTATCGATGCTCTATTACTATTGGTGGAGAGAGTTTAGGGGACGATTCTTTGTGATGCCATTCCCCAGGTATGATATCATATTAGGGATAGACTGGCTTAGCTATGCTCACGCAGCTATAGAATATCATGAGGGTAGTATTCTGTTCAGTCCTCCAGGCACGGCACCATTCGGTGTCAGGAGGACAGGGCCGGAGATCAGCCTAGAGCCGAACTGTTGTGCGACAGTTGGGGAGTTAGTACCGCTACACCCTATCATTAGGGAGTTTATGGATGTATTACCAGAGGATCTTCCAGGACTTTCGCCTGACAGAGATGTAGAGTTCACTATAGATTTAGTACCGGGTTCATCACCAGTATCCCGGGCTTGCTATAGAGTCAACCCCAAGGAGGCCGTAGAGATGAAGGAGCAGATTGATGACCTGTTGAAAAAGGGTTTCATTTGATCTAGTGCTTCTCCATGGGGAGTGCCAGTACTTTTTGTGCCAAAAAAGGATGGTACTGTCCGGTTGTGTATTGACTACCGGGCATTGAATACCATCACCATTAAGAACAAATATCCTCTGCCCCGGATAGATGATTTGTTCGACCAATTGAGTGGGGCAAAGGTGTTTTCCAGGATAGATTTGAGATCCGATTACCACCAGGTGAAAGTCAGGGCTGCAGACATCCAGAAGACGACGTTCAACACGAAGTATGGGCTGTACGAGTTTTTGGTGATGCCATTTGGTCTTACAAATGTGCCAGCTGTCTTTATAAACTTGATGAATAAGATATTTCAACAGTATCTGGATAAGTTCGTCGTAGTATTTATCGACGACATCCTGATATACTCGAAGACGCCGGAGGAGCACGCAGAGCACTTGCGGACAGTTTTGGAGATTCTGAGGCAGGAGAGGTTGTTTGCCAAATTGTCGAAGTACGAGTTCTTTTTGGACCGAGTGGAGTTTCTCGGTCATATAGTCACTGGAGAGGGGATCTCGGTGGATTCCAGGAAGATTGCTGCCGTTGAGACATGGAAGGCTCCGACGTCAGTTTCAGGGATCAGGAGCTTTTTGGGTTTAGCAGGCTATTATATGAAGTTTGTCCAGGACTTTGCTAGGATAGCTGAACCCATGACGAAACTGACACGGAAGGAAGAAGAGTAAATCTGGTCAGAGGACTGCCAGACAGCATTTGAGGAGCTGAAGAGGAGGCTGACGATCGCTCCAGTTCTGACATTACCTTCAGGGTCTGGAGGTTTCACCATATACAGTGATGCTTCGGGAAAGGGACTAGGATGTGTCCTACAGCAGCATAGAAAAGTGATTGCTTATGTATCTAGGTAATTACGGACTCATGAACGAAACTATCCTACCCACGACCTAGAATTAGCTGCGGTGATCTTTGCACTCAAGTTATGAAAACATTACTTATACGGAGAGCGAGTGGAAATCTTTACTGACCACAAGAGCTTGAAGTATGTGTTCACGCAGAAAGAGCTGAACATGAGACAAAGACGATGGTTGGAGTTGATGAAGGACTTTGACATCGATTTACAGTATCATCCCGAGAATGCAAATATGGTGACGGATGCGATGAGCAGGCATCCGATGGCATCGTATCCGATGATAGATCGGCATTTGCGGAAAGATCTGGAGAAGCTCGGTAAAGAGATAGTTCGACCAGGATCAGTGATACAGATGATGGCGCTAGACATTCAGTCAGGTTTGATGGAGCAGATCAAGGAGGCACAGTCTACAGACGAGAGCCTTCGCAGACTTCGAGCCCAGGCTTTAGCTGGATTGCTAGATGACTTCACCATAGCAGATAATGGATCCTTGAGGCATGGCAGCCGGTTATGCGTGCCGAGGGGAGAGCTGATAGAGACAGTCTTATAGAAGGCGCATAGATTGCGATATTCTATTCACCCTGATGCCAACAAGATGTACCGTGACTTGCGAAAACATCTTTAGCACGGGATGAAGAGGGATGTATCACGTTTCATTTTGAGATGCATAGTTTGCCAGCAGGTCAAGGCGGAGCGTCAGAGGCCAGCTGGTCTATTACAGTCGTTATCCATTCCCGAGTGGAAGTGGGAACACATTACGATGGACTTCGTTTCAGGGATTCCTCGTTTCCAAGGAGGGAAGGATGCCATTTGGTTCATCGTTGACAGGCTGACGAAGTGTGCGCTCTTCATACCCTTCAAGGTGGGGCTCTCCACCGAAAAGTTGGCAGAGCTATACATGCAGCAGATAGTTTGCTTGTACGGAGTACCAGTGAGCATCATGTCGGACCGAGACAGCAGATTCACGTCCCACTGGAGGAGCTTGCAGGAAAAGTTGGGCAGTCCGCTCAAGTTCAGTACAACGTACCACCCGCAGACAGATGGACAGTCCGAGAGGACGATACAGACGCTTGAGGACATACTGATGACTTGTGTGCTGGACTTTGGCAGATCATGGGAGAGCCATCTGCACTTGGTAGAGTTTTCATACAACAACAGCTACCAAGCCAGCATTGGTATGTCTCCTTTCGAGGCATTATGGACGACGATACCGTACACCGCTCTTTTGGGATGATGTTGGAGATAGAGTTATGCTTGGGCCAGAGATGATGACGGATGCAGCAGAGAAGGTCGGGATGATCAGAGACAGGCTCAGAGTCGCTCAGGACAGGCAAAAATACTGGGCCGATGCTAGTCGCAGACCGATGGAGTTCGCCGACGGAGATATGGTGCTGGTGAAGATATCGCCTACTAGGAGGACGATCCGGTTCGGACGAGGCGGCAAGTTGAGCCCCAGATACATCGGACCGTTCGAGATACTTTACAGGATCGAAGAGGTAGCTTACAGGGTTGCACTTTCACCCAACCTAGCAAGAGTTCACGATGTCTTTCATGTGTCTCAGCTGAGGAGATATGTTCCAGACCCCAACCATGTGCTAGATCATTCAGAGTTGGAGATCGGACCGAGCCTTGCAGTTACTGAGCAGCCAGTAGAGATATTAGACAGGAGGGAGAAGAGGCTGAGAAACAAAGTTATACCCTTAGTACGAGTAGCTTAGAGCCGTCACTCTCCGGGTGAATCTACTTGGGTGAGGGAGTCGGACATGAGGGAGAGGTATCCTTACTTGTTCGACCCAACAGCCACGAGGGAACCACCCGTTCCCGCTTGATACCTTAGAGGTTAGTCTTAATAATAGCCTTAGTCATTCTTTGCATTGCTTGTTATGTTAGAATGTTTGTAGAGTCTTCTATCCTTGTGAATTTTGAGGACGAAATTTTTCGAGGAGGGAAGATTTGTAAGCCCCTAGTTTTTAAATATTATTTTTGTAATTTTAAATAGTGTTTCTATCCTTAAAATGAGTTATTATAATTATTAGAAATTTTCTAAAATTTTTAAATGATTTTTAAAGCAAAATATATCATTTTGTAAATTTTTAAATGGTTATAATAGCAATTTATAATTGTTTTAAATATTTTAATCACTGTTTGCAAAATTTGAATTGTCTGTGCAAATTAAATTTTGCACAGAACCACGGCGGGGGTGTATATGCAAATTGGAATTTGCATTAACTAAGGCGGTTGGGTTTAGTGTAATTATTAAACTAGGAGGGGGCTTTCTTTAAAACCCTAACCCGACCACCGCCTCGCTCTGTCGTCATCTTCGGCTAACCCCGACCTAAACCCTAACCCTAATCCCTAATTTTTCGGCCAAAACCCAAATTTTCCACCGCCTTCCTGCCCTATAAAACCACCTCGACCGAAACCCTAGCCTAGAACACCACCCCGACCACCCCAGCACCAGCCCTGCCCCCCTTTTTCTCCGACCAACCTCGTCGGAGTTCGCTTTTGCCAGCCCGGCACCTACAACCCACGTCGACCGCCCAACCACCGCCATCTTGCTCGCCTCGACGAGCAGAGGCCAGCGCCACCCTTCGCCGTCGACCACGATGCCTCCTCCGCCGTATCGCATCCTCGACAGCAACCCTTCGACGGACACGTACGTGTCATTCTTCCTACGTGTCAAGTCGTGTCTCGTACACACGTGTGCGGACTCGCCCAGTCATGGGGAGTCCAGTGATGAGTGTGGACACGGCTAGTTCGAGTCGTGCGTGTCGTGCACATCCCGGACACAGGATTCGACCATTCTTCATGTCCTTAACTGTCAGGATACGAAGTATATGTTATTGGGTTTAAAACCCGTTAACCTAAACCATAATAAATTAATTAAAACCCTACCCCTATCACATAACTCGAGCTGACCCCTTGGCCAGCCCGAGCCATGTTTTGCCCCCTGCTCTGTGACCCGAGTTCGAGCCCCCCCTTCGTTTATCTTTTTGTTTTTGTTTTTATTTTATTTATTTTATTTTTATATATATATATATATATATATATATTTGTATTTATTATTTTATATGTATATGTATATATATATATATATATATTTTTTTTTTTATGTATATATATATATATATATATATATATATATATATATATATATATATATATATATATATATATGTATATATATATATTTGTTGTATATGTATATATATTTCAAATTCAATTTTGTACAAAATATTATTACGTATAAATTCACAAGTTATTTTATTATATATTTTGTGACTTGTATATTTTACCACTTTAAAATATATTTATATACATATTTAAATTCCTGTATTTTATAATTATGGCCAATTGATGTCCAAACCTAGCATGGGTTTTGGGCCCAATTTTGTCTAATATATCAGAGTCTGTACAAGTCATATTGGATTTGACTCATGGCTTTGGGTCCCGTATCTGGACTTCGGTTCAAATCCGAATACGTGGACAAAATAGTAAATAATTAATTATTATTTTCCAAAAATTTTTATTTACTATTTTTGAATTTTTATATATATTTAAATACTGTAAAAATATGGGAAAAATTGTATTTAAATAATATGTTAATTTAGCTAACTTAATATAATTTTTCCAGCATTTAAAAAGTACTTTTGGTATTTTATAAAAATAGAAAACAAACTCATTTTCAAGATACATATGTTTGCTGATTTTTAATAAATATCTATGAAGGTTTATAAATTCCAGAAAAATTAGTATAAATTTCTATAATTAGCAAGGATCATTTTGGTACTTTATTTTATGTAAATTGAGCATTTTGTCTATCTCAAAAATTGTTGGAACGAAGTGTACAGTTGATTTATTTATTGAATAGTTACGACTTACAATGTTTTGTGTTGAATTGAGTTATAGTCGTTTTGAACCTCACCCTACACTAGTGTAAAGGCCCAAGAAAGTTAGTTTGGGTATTGTGTCACCCACATTGGTCTCCTATGCTAAAGTCATCATTTGGCTAGGTGTCCAGTCAGAAAGTCGTGTCACACAACTAGAGTCTTAGTGTTTAACTTAGTATGAAAACTAAGTTTATGTATTATTTCTACAGTGAAAACTAGAGTTAAGTTGCAGGAAGTTGTCTTCGAACTGCAAAGAAATCTTGAGTCACAGAGAAATACTGAGTCGCAGGGGGATCCTGAATCGTAGAGAAATACTGAGTCGCAGGACGCTTTGAGCC
>JANAVB010030819.1:2336646-2341646 GCA_029216955.1 Iris pallida
ACTCGTCTAGTTTGTGTAGTTGCTCGAGATATTTGAGAGTAATCATGTATTAGGCTACATATTTTGTAACTGGACCTGTATCCAGTTTTACATTTTAGACTTATACTTGGAACTTACTTATATACGAGATGACTTTTGTGTTTGGAACATTTCTGTCTCATTATTACATATAGAACTGTTAGCACACTTTGGTTTTATCTTAATTGAATTTAGAACAGCTTACTACGCTTTATCTCAAGCGTCGGCTGGACATGACTCGGCCCGGCCCAACAATTTGGGTAGCAGATCGTGACATGTTTTTAGTGGTGGTCCATGCAGGTCCTCGACTAAATTGTTTGGTTACGTCATTGTACCAAGCATGCCTGCAATTAGGAATTTAAGGTAACTAGACAATACTAGAAATGACGCTTAGAACACCTAGAGGATTACTAGGATTGCAACATAGAAAACACATCACATCATATGCTCGTTATTACAAAATTAGACTTTCTTGTTGTTTATGATTGTTTACTTAAAAGAGTCCTTATAAGTACATTTATTTATTAGATGGTGCTCACCCGCTCATCCCAGTATGCTACACCTGAAAATGGCACACTTACTATCCAGTCGGTTGACAAGTTGACCGATGCACCTCCACCTCCACCTACTATACTCCTCCACTCCATAAATCCACCTACCCAGATGCCTCCACCACCTTCCACATCACAGACCCAGCAGGACCCGATACTCCCACCACCACCTATTAATATACCTGCCCAGGCTTCCGTCACTCTGGACGGGAACCAACTGCTCACTCTGATCCTGGGATTCCTAACGACCCATCAGGAGTAGACCACCCTACTCCGTCAGAGCATAGAGCGTTCTGAGGAGCGTACCGTGGTCCCACCACCTGTAAAGCTACGACAAAGAGCGGGGACAATCAAGGACTTCATGGGCCTGAACCCCAAGGAGTTCTTAGGGACTGAGGGCATCGTAGTAGTAGATGACTGGCTAGACTCAGTAGAGAGAAAGCTCCATGGAGCTAGGTTGTCGAGTGACCTCCAGGTCGAGGCAGCAGAATTTCTGCTGATAGACTTGGCAGGAGTTTGGTTCAGGAATGAGCCGCTATTCGCGAGAGAGAAGGCCACTTGGGATCAGTTCAAGACCCAGTTCAAGAAGAAATTCTTCTCGACCACCGCTAGGATAGCCATGGGGCTACAATTCCAGAACATCCAGCAGGGGAACCGTTCTGTTGACGAATATACAGCAGAGTTTAGTGGCCTGAGCCGTTTCGCTCCTTGTCTAGTTGCAGCCCCAGAGGAGATGACGCGTCGATTTTGCCATGGTCTAGTTCCAGACATTGGCATTCTTATAGTGGCAAACGGAACGACTGACTACTACCATAGCCTAGAGTTGGCCCGGAGCATAGAGGAGCGTCTTCAGTCATGCAAGAGGCCGACTTCTGTACACCTTGAGGGACCCTCCAAGCGTCAGGCTTTCCAGCCGAGAATACCGACGTCGCACCAGCAGACATACCATCCTCCCGCACCACATCACCCAACCCCGCCAGTTAGAGCCCCGGGACCCCGGCAGCAGAAGGGAGTTGTGTGTTCTTTCTGTAAAAGGCAAGGCCATGACGCTTTCATTTGTAGGAAGAGGTTGGGGCAGTGTTTAGCTTATGGGTCTACCACCCATCAGCTTCGAGACTGCCCAGTAGCGAGGGTACCAGGTGTCGGACCACCATCTAGAGGACCGTCGCTTGCGACTCAGCAGCAGAGATTTGGGCAACATCTGCAGCAGCAGAAGGGACCCCAGGGGAAGGCTTATAGTCTGGCCCTTGAGGCGGAGCCGGAGCAGGTTTCGGAGCCAGATTATTTAGCTGACGTCATCACATGTCATGTTTATTTGCATACTTTTCTAGCTCTATGTTTGTTTGATTCCGGTGCATCATATGGCTTCCTATCATTAGAGTTTATGCATAAACACCACTTAGTAGCTACACCTACCGAGGGAGATGAGTAGAGTAATGACGGGAGGCGAACCAGTGCCCATTAGGGCTATCTATCGATGCTCTATTACTATAGGTGGGAGAGAGTTTAGGGGACGATTCTTTGTGATGCCACTCCCCAGGTATGATATCATATTGGGGATAGACTGGCTTAGTTATGCTCACGCAGCTATAGAATATCATGAGGGTAGTATTCTGTTCAGTCCTCCAGGCACGGCACCATTCAGTGTCAGGAGGACAGGGCCGGAGATCAGCCTAGAGCCGAACTGTTGTGCGACAGTTGGGGAGTTAGCACCGCCACACCCTATCATTAGGGAGTTTATGGATGTATTACCAGAGGATCTTCCAGGACTTTTGCCTGACAGAGATGTAGAGTTCACTATAGATTTAGTACCGGGTTCATCACCAGTATCCCGAGCTTGCTATAGAGTGAACCCCAAGGAGGCCGTAGAGATGAAGGAGCAGATTGATGACCTGTTGAGAAATGGTTTCATTTGATCTAGTACTTCTCCATGGGGAGTGCCAGTGCTTTTTGTACCGAAAAAGGATGGTACTGTCCGGTTGTGTATTGACTACCTGGCATTGAATACCATCACCATTAAGAACAAATATCCTCTACCCAGGATAGATGATTTGTTCGACCAATTGAGTGGGGCGAAGGTGTTTTCCAGGATAGATTTGAGATCCGGTTACCACCAGGTAAAAGTCAGGGATGCAGACATCCAGAAGATGACGTTCAACACGAAGTATGGGCTGTACGAGTTTTTGGTGATGCCATTTGGTCTCACAAATGTGCCAGCTGTCTTTATAAACTTGATGAATAAGATATTTTAACAGTATCTGGATAAGTTCGTCGTAGTATTTATCGACGACATCCTGATATACTCGAAGACGTCGGAGGAGCACGCAGAGCACTTGCGGACAGTTTTGGAGATTCTGAGGCAGGAGAGGTTGTTTGCCAAATTGTCGAAGTACGAGTTCTTTTTGGACCGAGTGGAGTTTCTCGGTCATATAGTCACTGGAGAGGGGATCTCGGTGGATTCCAGGAAGATTGCTGCCGTTGAGACATGGAAGGCTCCGACGTCAGTTTCAGGGATCAGGAGCTTTTTGGGTTTAGCAGGCTATTATATGGAGTTCGTCCAGGACTTTGCTATGATAGCTGAACCCATGACGAAACTGACACGGAAGGACGAAGAGTACATCTGGTCAGAGGACTGCCAGGCAGCATTTGAGGAGCTGAAGAGGAGGCTGACGACCGCTCCAGTTCTGACATTACCTTCAGGGTCTGGAGGTTTCACCATATACAGTGATGCTTCGGGAAAGGGACTAGGATGTGTCCTACAGCAGCATAGAAAAGTGATTGCATATGTATCTAGGCAATTACGGACTCATGAGCGAAACTATCCTACCCACGACCTAGAATTAGCTGCGGTGATCTTTGCACTCAAGTTATGAAAATATTACTTATACGGAAAGCGAGTGGAAATCTTTACTGACCACAAGAGCTTGAAGTATGTGTTCACGCAGAAAGAGCTGAACATGAGACAAAGACGATAGTTGGAGTTGATGAAGGACTTTGACATCGATTTACAGTATCATCCCGAGAATGCAAATATAGTGACGGATGCGATGAGCAGGCATCCGATGTCATCATATCCGATGATAGATCGGCAATTGTGGAAAGATCTGGAGAAGCTCGGTATAGAGATAGTTCGACCAGGATCAGTGATACAGATGATGGCGCTAGACATTCAGTCAGGTTTGATGGAGCAGATCAAGGAGGCACAGTCTACAGACGAGAGCCTTCGCAGACTTCGAGCCCAGGCTTTAGCTGGATTGCTAGATGACTTCACCATAGCAGATGATGGATCCTTGAGGCATGGCAGCCGGTTATGCGTGCCGAGGGGAGAGCTGATAGAGGCAGTCTTATAGAAGGCGCATAGATTGCGATATTCTATTCACCCTGATGCCAACAAGATGTACCTTGACTTGTGGAAACATCTTTAGTGGCACGGGATAAAGAGGGATGTATCACGTTTCATTTTGAGATGCATAGTTTGCCAGCAGGTCAAGGCAGAGCGTCAGAGGCCAGCTGGTCTATTACAGTCGTTATCCATTCCCGAGTGGAAATGGGAACACATTACGATGGACTTCGTTTCAGGGATTCCTCATTTCCAAGGAGGGAAGGATGCCATTTGGTTCATCGTTGACAGGCTGACGAAGTGTGCGCACTTCATACCCTTCAAGGTGGGGCTCTCCACCGAGAAGTTGACAGAGCTATACATGCAGCAGATAGTTTGCTTGTACGGAGTACCAGCGAGCATCATGTCGGACCGAGACAGCAGATTCACGTTCCACTACTGGAGGAGATTGCAGGAAAAGTTGGGCAGTTGGCTCAAGTTCAGTACAACGTACCACCCGCTGACAGATGGACAGTCCGAGAGGACGATACAGACGCTAGAGGACATACTGATGACTTGTGTGCTGGACTTTGGCGGATCATGGAAGAGCCATCTGCACTTGGTAGAGTTTTCATACAACAACAGCTACCAAGCCAGCATTGGTATGTCTCCTTTCGAGGCATTATATGGACGACGATACCGTACACCGCTCTTTTGGGATGTTGTTGGAGATAGAGTTATGCTTGGGCCAGAGATGATGACGGATGCAGCAGAGAAGGTCGGGATGATCAGAGACAGGCTCAGAGTCGCTCAGGACAGGCAAAAATACTGGACCGATGCTAGTCGCAGACCGATGGAGTTCGCCGACGGAGATATGGTGCTGGTGAAGATATCGCCTACTAGGGGGACGATCCGGTTCGGACGAGGCGGCAAGTTGAGCCCCAGATACATCGGACCGTTCGAGATACTTTGCAGGATCGGAGAGGTAGCTTATAGGATTGCACTTCCACCCAACCTAGCAGGAGTTCACGATGTCTTTCATGTGTCTCAGCTGAGGAGATATGTTCCAGACCCCAGCCATGTGCTAGATCATTCAGAGTTAGAGATCGGAC